>OU015490.1:53221393-53246393 GCA_907164885.2 Dolomedes plantarius
TACGGCACAGCACATTTTTCGTGAACCTCGAGTAATAAAATTACCCACGCACAGTACAAACCGTATTTTTTTTTTCTGATGACGTCACGTTTATATCGTTTAACCTAGTGGGCACTGCCGCAAAAATTATAAATGTTTGGACATAAAATAAGTCCATACAAGCATTTATCAAACGGTAGAAATAAAAGTGTGATAAACTTTTAACTGATAGTCTCGCGAGGGGTTAAAAACCGAGTTTTCAAAACATCGAGTATAGAGTGTAAGTACAGAGGAGAATTATTTACCACATTTCTTGATTGGTGTACACGTTGTAATCTTCTATACTAATAAAGAGACAAGTGGAAGTCGAGAGATCACGTGACCGTAACTCATCCGGGCGGGCCAACCCTCGAAAAAAAAAAATGGCCGACAAATATACAGGAAACGGTGTAATTTTTTTTCTCATGAAAGTACATAAATGTTACATATTTGGAAAGAGATTCGAAAACTGATAATTTTTTCTGCGTACACTTATTCTGTTAATTCAATAGTTTTAGAGATATTTCCACTCTAAAATCACTCACTGCTGAGAAACCAAATCATCTGGTGCAGTGGTGCTGCCATCTGTCGGCAGCGACGGGAATGAAAATTGAAAGGAATTTATTCAATTGAATTTAATACATTTGTAGGCTTTTTTTTCTTTTGTGGGGCCCGAAGTACATAAATATGTTACACGGATGGCTTGAGCGTAGCTAGGCGAAGCCCGGCTAGTGATTTATAAAGTAGTAACAGTTAAATAGAAACTAGTTGGTACCCGTCAAAACATGACGGCTAGATAGTAAATAAATGAACTAATGCACAAATTATACTCAACACATCATTGCCAAATGTTGAAAATCATAATAATGCGCAGAAACAAATTGATGTGTTTAAGCGGCCTCGTGCTTAGTGAGTATCTAAAGCCAGACATGAGGTCTAATCTTATATTTCACAAACATAATTTTCATAAAAATAAAAATGTCAGAGAGGGCTAGAGAGACTCCTCGAATAAATGTGTTTACCATTAAAACATGTCACTGAGCATGCGCAGAAACAGTGAGTTTCCAAAGGCAGGTTTAAACATGCCACTGAGCATGCGCAGAAATCAATTTTTAATTGTAAATTATCGCTCATTAATAGAAATTGCGGTTACAAAAACCAAATTTGACTAATCTACAGATTACAATCTTTCGTTTAAGACCAAAATGAAGCAACTTAATGCAGTAGTTTTCCCTCACGGATTGACCAAAAAGTCGGCTTAGCAACTTAAATGTAAAGATATAAAGTAGTGACTGTTTATTGTATGTTTAGACGTATAAATTCATTTATTATTTATTAATTTCAATATTTTATTATAATTGTTTAACAGAGATAGTAATAATATTACTGATTAAATACATTTTTTTAGTGCTATTGAAGTTCAGTCGAACCCCGTTATAGCGAACACGGTATATAACGAACTCATGCATATAACGAACGAAAATTTTGGTCCCGCCGTTTTCCTATTGTGCGTAATTTAAATAGTATTGTGTCAGTTTGATGTAATCGATTTTAGTCAATTTAATTCATTAATGATCATTTTTAATGGATTTTATCGTTTTTTAATACATAATTACTGAATACACATTGCTACTAATGAGTTATACATTTTGTGAACTCGAGCATTTTTCTTAACGGTTCGGATATAGCGAAGAAAACCTTTGGTCCCTTGAAGTTCGTTATAACGGGGTTCGACTGTAATAACTGTTGATTTTGTCTATAATAAAATTAACTTATTTAAATCTCGATTAATATGTACTTGAATACAAGCAGTACTAATAATTAATTATATATGTGTATATATATATATATATATATATATATATATATATATATATATATATACTTATAACCCGTTTAATAATTTTTAAAACTAATCTTTAAATAGATTATAAGGCTCTATAGGGATAAAAGTTTCTTCCAAATTCAAAACATTTTTCAAAATAAGTGCAATTTGTTTCTCAGCAATGTGTACACATCTGGGTTTTTTCCCCTTCAGATTATTTAAAAAAACTCAGATAAACAATTTCCTCAAAGACACTAAAATTTCTGGAGTTTTTTTTTAGTAATGATACCTCAAAGTCAAATCTTATTCATTCCAGTATGTCAGTCATCATATCTTGGTAAACGTCGGTATGTTTAAACCGTCAAAACCATTAAAAAGTTTTACACCGTAAAAAAAACCATGTTTGGTAAATGGTTTTTAAGAAAAAAAAACATTTCATTAATTCCAGTCTGTCTTTTTCAAGTTAAAGTAGAGTCCTATGTAATATACGCTGCATTCTAACTTTAAGACAAAGATTTACAATAACTGTATGAGTGTTTACAAGTCAGAGAATAATTAAATGAAATTGCCTAAAATTATTCTTTTGCTCGAGTAGCGAGATACATTTTAAAAAAAAAATGTATACACAATATATTCTCTATTTTTATTTTATTGCTTTGCATATATTATGAGACCATGAAGTTAATTTTTCTTCTTCCGTACTTCATATACGTATATACACGACAGTTTATTGAGCAAAATTATTTTTATTATTCATTTTAAAAAATAAAACAATGAAGAAATTTTGTTTTTCCTTCAGTACTTGTAGTATAAAATTAAATTTATACTACATTAATTATTTTTTTCTTCAGCTGTATCAGTTTTTTCTGTAATTTTTATTCCTTTAATACCAATGAGGACCAAAAGTCAACAGCATCAGAAGTAGATGTTCTACCCTGGAGCTTCCCGCAATCAACGCACACATACATTCAGCTTAGTATTTTATTACGCTTTTTATGCCGTCGAGAAATGTACATCTGCCGATCATTATCATAAACAAGTTTTATCGTAACGAATGACCCTGAATATTTGACACCCTCTCTTAGATCTTAAAACTACTAATCGATATTTTTCAGATATATTTGATGTTTAGCTCGAGGGATGAAGCCCTATTATGCGCATGCCTTACAGATAACACATGCCTTTCGTTATTGTAATATTTTGATTTTTAAAAAAGTAATTATAAGAATTAACACAAGGCATGATATATTGAAGGTAAACAAAAAATCAAAAACCTTTTGTATCTAGTTTTTTATTCGGCGTTCCTTTAAGAAAGTCATCTCACGTCACCGAACATCTGAGGTAGGGGGGGGGGGGGGGGAAGGTAGAGCTCTCATAATCGGATTTGAGTAAGGCTTTGCGTATTTTTTCTAAGGATTGTCAGCAATCAACGAATTTTTCCGGCCCTCGGAAGCGATTTATTTTTGCTTATTCTTTCTCTCTCGTTGTATTTATAACAAGGACCTAACCGAATAAATATTAGACTTGTAAACGGGATTTTGTTCGCATCAAAATGTTTATATTAGTGGTGGTATACTCACTGTGTGATAAAATAGCTGGATTTTTTCGCGATGGTACTTTGAACAGCGCTTAGAAACTGTTGTAAAAAAATTATGAAGGACATAGTAACTGCTCTGTTTTGCTTAAAAACAAGTTAATAGTATGTGAGAGAATAACTCTATTTTGAACTCATCAGACAAACTCTTTTCGTTCGCTTGATTATTGATGTTCCCGCAGTTGCTGAACAGATTTCATAATAGTTGTGCCCCCCCCCCAAAAAAAAAAATACTCAAACGATTAATAATGAAATTATTACACTCGTGATGGCAACGAGTTAGAAACTATCGCTTAATAATTTATCTTATACATCTATCTTGGAGTAAAGCCGATTTCACCGATCTCTACCCCATATTTTCACTCCAATCTGGCCATTTACCTTAAAAGACAACTGAAATGGTCCGAAATCGAACCCAGAATCTTCCTTTTTTTCGGACTCGTGTTAACCTCAACACTTACAAACCATGCCACGAGCTTTTGGGACGATCCTTCTGAGATATATATTTTCATTCTGCTGCATGCGTTTGGTACGGGATTTTACTCGATATCGTTGTAGAAAACACTTACAATAGCTTAAAATTTCCAAATTAATGTAATGATAAAACTGCATACAGATATTAGGGATTTGTCAAAATATGGGGCTATTTAACGGAATGTAAAATTTATTCGACTTCTCAGCTGTAAGAGTAGAAACAATCACATTTTAATGAAAAAATTTAAACTAATAGATTATTTTATCATTTTTTAAATTAAACTTCCATACAGGGTGACTAATCACCAAATCACTAATTTTTTAAAAGAATTACAAACAAGCCACTTTTTATTTTTGAATTATTTTGTAGTAGTTTACCAGTATTAATACAGGATTTAATAACTCTGTACGATTAAAAACTTTTTTTTTAGTTTTCTAAATTTGCTGAGACACTTTGATATATATTGCTACCATAAATCTTTTAATTGCTACTTTACCATCAAGAGATTTAATTAATACTTTATCACCATGATTTCAAGACTCTGCAAAATTAAAAACTTTTTGTTTAGTTTTCTAAATTTCCTGATACACTTTGATATGTTATCATAAATGTTTTAATAATTAATTTATCATCAAAAGATTAAATTAATTGTTATCAAAAATTATTATTGTATCATCAAAAGATTAAATTAATCGATTGGATTTTCCTAAATTTAAAAAAAAAATCTTTCAGTCCAAATCGGCAATCCTTGGACACATTTTCTCGATAAGTAAACATTGAGGTGAGCAAATCCAAAAGGGTTAGTAAACAGAATTAATAATTGATATTTTAAGGGGAGTGGTCACTTTTACGTACCTTTAAAAGTATCATATTTAATATATTATGTTCGATTGTATGTACTACTCATGATTTTTCCTTGATTTACATGAAATTTTTGAATAACTGCCTATAATACTATTTATTATATATGAAATATTTCAAGGTAATTAAAAAAAATTATTTTTTATGCATAAAAAGTGAATATTTTTTAAAAATCGAACATTTTGCAGTCAACTACTGTGCGCATTCTGTCAAAATAAATTATTAAGATACAGTAATAATTGTTTACTATATGTGATTACAATACTTCAGGAAACAAAATACACCAAAATTTTTTAACCTCAACATATTTTAATTTTTTAAAGAACTTTTTATAAGCTTTTACTCAGTTATTTTTGAAATTTCTAATTAAAAATAGCACGTACTAAATTTTTTTAATATATTTTATATAATGATGTTGGTAATAATGTCATGTTTTATATAATAATGTCATAAAATTGAGATATATGCTTACAGAAAATAATGAATGATCAGAATACACTTGTAATAAATTTACCTGTAAAGTAAAACCAAATAAATTGTAATAAACATTATTTAAATTAAATATTGAGCATAAAATTGGAGAACGTCAAAAATTACCACAATCATTTGCATAATTTTCCCACATAAGAAAAAGTATTCCAGAATTGTATATTTTTTCTGGTTTTAAAATGTAGAGTACCCTAAAATATACATATGTGTGTAGTTTTATCAATTTCCTATTGGTAGTTTAAAGTAATGCTACACACAAACTCAAAATCAGTAGCTAATCATATAAAATTCTAAACTGCTAATTTGAAAATTATTTATAGATTTATAATTTCCATTTTTATATATGACATATTTAAAGATATGTACTTTATATGTATAAAGAAAGAAAGTTTCTTTTTCTAATATTATTCGAGTTTTTGTGGTTAGAATTAGACCATATGTATAGTCAATTCCTCAAGCTTCAAGGTTCTGTGCCCTCTTTTAAACACAGTTTCATATTCATATTTATAAATCCACTGTTAAAAAATACCACCTTAGCTAAGAGAAGATATTAGAAATGAAACTTCAAAACTATGACTCGATTTAAAAATTTACACTAAACAGAAGATGTGGTATTTTATGCAGTTATTCTTACTCCAGGTTGTGGCAAACGCGTCCAACACAAGCGCTAATTATTGTTGCTTGAAGTATTGTAATCACATATATTAAACAATTATTATTGTACCTTAATAATTTATTTTGACAGAATGCGCACAGCAGTTTAATGCAAAATGTTCGATTTTAAAAAAAAATTATTCACTTTTTAAGCATAAAAATATTTTTGTAAATTACCTTGAAATATTACATATATAATAAATAGCATTCTAGGCAGTTACTCAAAAAAATTCATGCAAATCATGCAAAAATCATGAGTAGTACATACAATCGAACACAGGACTAAAAACGATACTGTTAAACGTACGTAAAAGTGACCACTCCCCTTAAACACAGTTTCATATTCATATTTATAAATCCACTGTTAAAAAATGCCACCTTAGCTAAGAGAAGATATTAGAAACGAAACTTAAAAACTATGACCCGATTTAAAAATTTACACTAAACAGAAGATGTTGTATTTTATACAGTTATTCTTACTCCAGGTTGCGGCAAACGCGACCAACACAAGCGTTAATTATTGTTGCCTGAAGTATTGTAGTCACATATATTAAACAATTATTATTGTACCTTAATAATTTATTTTGACAGAATGCGCACAGCAGTTGACTGCAAAATGTTCGATTTTTAAAAAAATTATTTACTTTTTAAGCATTAAAATATTTTTTAATTACCTTGAAATATTGCATATATAATAAATAGTATTCTAGGCAGTTACTCAAAAAAATTCATGCAAATCAAGCAAAAATCATGAGTAGTACATGCAATCGAACATAGGACTAAAAAACGATACTGTTAAACGTACGTAAAATTGACCACTCCCACGACCAACACAACCGTTAATTATTGTTGCCTGAAGTATTGTAATCACATATATTAAACAATTATTATTGTACCTTAATAATTTATTTTCACAGAATGCGCACAGCAGTTGACTGCAAAATGTTCGATTAAAAAAAAAATTATTCACTTTTTAAGCATAAAAATATTTTTTAATTACCTTGAAATATTGCATATATAATAAATAGTATTCTAGGCAGTTACTCAAAAAAAAATTATGCAAATCAAGCTAAAATCATGAGTAGTACATACAATCGAACATAAGACTAAAAACGATACTGTTAAACTAACGTAAAAGTGACCACTCCCCTTTAAAACGCAGTTTCATATTCATATTTATAAATCCACTATTAAAAAATACCACCTTATCTAAGAGAAGATATTAGAAACGAAACTTAAAAACTATGACCCGATTTAAAAATTTACACTAAACAGAAGATGTGGTATTTTATGCAGTCATTCTTACTCCAGGTTGCAGCAAACGCGACCAACACAAGCGTTAATTAAGAATAACGTTTCAACATTCTTACCGTTTCCTCTCCACACCAACACTTACAAGCCGCAAGAGCAAGCAAAATCCATCACATCCTCCCAAACCGAAAATTTTTCAACGCTTGTGCAAACAGCAACTCGAGCAGAGAAGAGAGAGAGAATGAACGGGGGCCCCTCCATGGGTCCGACACACGGATTCCCGTGCACGGAAGGACCCTCCGCTTTCCCCTTTGGGTCCCCAAGCTGTTCTCCCGCCGTGTCAACGAATCCTCAACCTCTGGATGACCTCCATTTTTTTTTTGTTCTTCTTCGCTGTTTTTTTTTTTCAAATATTTGATGCGAGATTTTTCCGAGGCGAAGTGCCGTGGCGTGGGGCGACCGTATAGCGAAACCAGATGTTCGAAGAGGATGGTGAAACCTGAAAAGAGAGGAATAAGGGAACGTGAGGAGAAGTAGAAAAATCAGGAGTTGTGTTCTCTGAAATATTTGACAGATGACCCGATCTGGCGCACTTATCATTTTTCTTAAAGTTTCGGATATAGCGAACCACCGGATAAAGCGAACAAAACCTTTGGTCCCTTGAAATTCGTTATAACGGGGTTTCGACTGTACATAGCTTTTTAAATTCCTCTGATAATATAAATTTAAATAGGCATTGTAGAAAGTTTTATTGCAGATGTAGCTTTTAGATCGGTTGAGCCCGTAAAACAATAATTACAAGATAAAAAAGAACTTTTTATATACCATGTTTTTAAATTTTCTGTTGAAGCATATAAACTTGACAATTCTATGTATTAATCAATACTTTTTAAAAAAATTTTTGATGAATTATCCCATCAACTTGAAAGAAAATGAAGTTAATTGGAAGTTAACTTGCGTTTAACTTTTCGTTCCCGTCCCGGCCGACAGATGGCTGCACCAGTCTACAAAACAAAATTAACTGAAAATGGATTCAATTCTGCTTAAAGATGGCTAAAAGTATTAAAATAATACATTGTCATCGTGTTCTGAGCTATTCTAAAAGTTTCAAATGTCTAGCTAGTCGGGAAGTTAGTTAAAAATCGATTCCAAGATTTGTACTGGACAAACACACACACAAACAAACAAGAAATCGAGTTAATTAAAACATGGTAAAAAGTATAGAAAGGGGATAAAATGATAAACAGTCAAACCCCGTTATAGCGAACCCGGTATATAACGAACTCACTGATATAACGAACGCAAATTTTGGTCCCGCCGTTTTCCTGTTGTACCTAATTTAATTATTGTTGTATCAGTTTAATGTAATCGATTTTAGTCGATTTAATTCATTAATGATCATTTTTAATAGATTTTATCTTTTTTTAATACACCATTATACACATTGCAACTAATGAGTTATACATTTTGTGAACTCTAGCATTTTTCTTAAAGGTTCGGATACAGCGAACCACCGGATAAAGCGAACAAAACCTTTGATCCCTTGAAGTTCGTTATAATGGGGTTCGACTGTACATACGTTTTTAATTCCTCTGATACTATAAATTTAAATAGGCATTGTAGAACGTATTATTGCAGATGTAGCTTTTATCTGACGACATATAAGATAGAACATCCTTAGACTAATCGTAAATATTATTACAATTTTTACCGGGCTAAAGGACTTAACCGATTTGGCAAGTGATAAAAAAGGAATAACATTCCATTCAATCTTCAAATTATTTTTTTACCACAGAAAAAAATTTAAATAATTGCTGAATAAGTCACAACTACTTACTTCTGCTATATATATATATATATATATATATCATGCTACCCTAAAGTGCCGTGACACACCGGTTAGAAATTACTGATTTTAAAAAGTCAGGTAACGTAAATCAACGTGAACATACATACAGAGATTTATTTCCCCTTCAAATGACTTATTCGA
Organism: Dolomedes plantarius; assembly: GCA_907164885.2. Taxonomy (NCBI): domain Eukaryota; kingdom Metazoa; phylum Arthropoda; class Arachnida; order Araneae; family Dolomedidae; genus Dolomedes; species Dolomedes plantarius. The sequence continues at coordinate 53,230,551 of OU015490.1, forward strand.
ATAGGCCTGGGCATGTATAATTTATGAAGTTATACTAATATCTATTTAATACACACACACACACTTTATTCTGTATAACTATGCAATGTGTAAATTATCTTCAGGTGTAGATTTATGTATGATAGTAATCAATGATTATCATTTTAGGCCTTCGGTTATTCCCGGTTAACTAAAATACAAAGTGAGTTTATTTTATCTGTAAAAAACTTATTGTCCAAATTATATAAGGATAAATGTACATACATACATACATACATACATACATATATATATATATATATATATATATATATATATATATATATATATATATATATATATATATATATGTGTGTGTGTGTGTGTGTGTGTACACACACATATATATATATATATATATATACTAGCTGAAAACCCGCGCTTCGCTACGGAGTACATTCAAATTAAATACAACGGTCAACGTATGCAATTTATGCCAAAAAATAAATATATATATTTATAATAAATGCGATGATCAATGTATACAATTGATGTAAAATATATATCTATCTATATATATATATTTATAAAAAAATCGTAAGGGATATGCATTTTTTTTGGATAATATCCAATCGTCTGCTGCATTAGAAAGAGAAAAAAATATTTTTTTTGTCTATTTAGTTGTTACGCACGTGACGATAAATTTATTGAAAGTACCAGAAAAAGAAATCACGTGATCAGCATTTAATAAATTAAATTCTAAAAATTAATCTTTAAAAATTCACCAAAAATCAGGAAATGGAGGTAAAAATTCGACAAAAATTTCACTTTGAAGGAATTTTTATGATCTTTCTCGTGATATAAATTTTATAACCCTCAATGTATTATTTTAAATGCAAACGTAAAAAAAGTTTAAAAAACAGCTTAAAAATTTAATTTAAAAAAATCTAAGAAGAATTTTTGAAAAGTCTTTCTTAGTGCACCCCTACACTATTAGAAGAATCGCCATGCAAAATTTCAGCCCTTTAGGTCCAGCGGTTTGGTCTGTGCGTTGTATGTCAGTCAGTCAGTGAATGAATGAATGAATGAGTCAGTTACGGAACTGTTTTATATATATAGATATGTATGTGTGTGTCTGTGTGTCTGTCTAAGTATGTATTATCTAATACACAAATGCAAGGCAAAATTGCCATAAGGCGTCTAGCTTATGAGGAAATAATTAAAATGCCGGTAGTTTTAAGCGATAGTCTTTGTTATATAAGGGATGTACAGACTAGCTAATGATCAGTCATAACATCTTTGTTACATACATGGCAAGTTGGAGTATTCTCTATTCCAATTTTATTGAGATGTTTCTGTATGTCATCATGCCCAGTTGCCATTCTACGAAATCCATTCCTCTCGTAAAAAGGGCAGAGAACTCATTTCTGGCTAAATCACCTGGGGCCCTGCGCACTGGTGGACTGAGCATGCCCAACTTTTTTTTTTTTCTCACAGGCATAGCTCGCGAGCTCTCTCCGGACGTAAACACGGAAAGTAATTCTAATAACACGTTTGGCAGCGAGATAGGACGGGGGTAAATCTGCCCGTGGAAACTCTCATTCCTATTTGGCAAGCGTATCAGCCTCTTCATTCCGATAGTGACTTGGGATCCACTGCAGGACGACCTTCCTGCACGACTTGATTATGTTATTATTTCTCACGTGACAGTCTTTTGCGAACGCAGATCATCCAAGTTCACTGCTAGTCAGGGTCACAATGCCGCTGCACTCTCTCTCTCTCTCTCTCTCTCTCTCTCTATCTATATATATATATATATATATATATATATATATATATATAATGCCGTAACTAGCCGTTCCTGTGCCCTGGGCAAGAATTAGCATTCGCGCCCCTTAATTACTTAGGTTTGGGAAAATAATGAAACAAATACAGGATTTTGGGCCCCCTTCCAAGTGGGCCCTGGGAGGGTGCCCCTGCCTAGTTATGGCACTGTTATATATATATATATATATATATAGTTAAACTTCTGTGGCAGCCAGTCATGGTTCCGAAATAAAGTGACCGTTTTGAGGGGTGGCCGTGGAAAAGGGGTTTCTTCCATAATACTGGCTCTATGGAGTCTTTAATCGGTTCTAAAGAAAATAGGGCCGTTTAGAGAGTTGGCTGGCTAGAAAAGCTTCTCTCTCTCTCTCTCTCTCTCTCTCTCTCTCCCTCTCCCTCTCTCTCTAAATATATATATATGTATGTGTGTGTGTGTGTGTATACTTGCATGCATGCATAATCATAAATAAAGATAGACATTAAATAGAGATTACAAGATTTTTTACCCTCGCCTAGATCCCACTAATAAATAATAATAAAGGCAGTCAAAGAGTTTTAAGGCCAACATCCAGTTCTGAAAATGTTGTCACGTGTCAGGCTCTCCTTTTCACCACACCACGGTTATATTATAGAAACAATGCACTCGTACGCATGCAAACAAAGGGACGGCGATACAGTATAGAAAATCATCTCGTCAGGAAATTCCCTCTCTGAATGTGTCCAAAACTGGGAATAGTAATGGGAGGCGCCATTTCCAAGAATCCTGGGCATTTCCCTCCCTCCAGAGATGGATTGACGCTGCTGATGAATTCGGCAACATGTGTGCGTCATCGCTTTTTTTTTTTTTTAAGTGGTTCCAGTCAATCTCCACAACCATCGTTCTGGGGCCATCTTCAGCTGATGAATGGGTCTCTATCAGGAAGTTCATTACCAGCGAGTGGGGAAGGTAGAGAGAAATAAATAAATAAATAATTAAAAAAAAATGGCCAGCAAACCATGCCTCGCGAAACGGCTGCAAGGAAAATCTAAAGTGGACGATATATATATTTATTTTTTTCTATATCTCTCTCCATTTCCACGGCACGTTTAGTTTTGGAGTCGTTTACCTGGACTGAAAAGATCGCTTGGGGTTTTTATCGGCCGCTGAAGGGAGGAACAGAAAGGAAATAGGAGAAGGGAGGTTTAAAAAAAAGAAACAAATAAAGAACGAAAAAAGAAAGGGGCGCAGTCGTTGCGTTAAATGAGAGTCCGAAGTGTGGGTGCGCGCGCAGGTGTCTAGTCCCATTGATCCAGCGGAGGGATCGGAGGAGGCAAGAGCGCAGATGACCACTGGCATAAGCAGGCACGTGTATGCACCGGGTGAAGCTTCGAAAGACGCGAGCTTCGTTTATCGGTAGATGTCGGAAATAAATCACTGAAGCTGCTGATATATTACAAAACTGATTCAAATAAACATGTCTCGCTTTAGATGTATCCTTCCTTTATGTTAGAGTTTTAAATTGAGACGATAATTATAGCATCTGTCATAAATTAAGATTTGTATCTTTTTTTGGGGTTGATTTACGAATTTTCATCAAGTTAAATTCAAAAATAGGGAATATCCAGCGGCCCGGCTAACTGACTGAAACAACCTGTTGTGAGAAATTTCTTCCAGCTTTAAATGTATTAATTTGTTAGAGTCTCGGAATAAAGGGTTGGCTGTTTAGTTAAAGTATTCGTTTAATCTTTAAAATTAACAACCAAGAGAGTCTTTTAGAAAAATTTCTCGGCTTTATTGTGTTTCAGTCTGCAGAAATATGCTACGCAGTTTTCATAAATTTACGTGCATCTGTCTCTAAATTTACATTTTTTTATTTTAAATCGATAAATATATATGTAATGTGATTACGCATTGTAGAATAAGATATCTACAGTCTGTCTTAGAAATGCATGGAGCCACCATAAAGCAAGTTCTTACTTTTTATCAGTTTTCATAATACATTCTTTTGTAGGACTCCAGAAAGAGATGTGTAGGATCTCTTTAGCCTTCTACGAGGGTAAAAGTGAAATTGAGACGGGCAGACGATATGCGCCAAAAAATAAATAAATAAATATTGGTCGGATATTTAAATTTGAACTCTTTTATGTCCGCAGACGATTATATGTGGCAATTGAATTTAGCTATCGTAGAATGAATTTTGAAAGAAGAGATTGAAATTGAGAGATATGGTAAGATTGAAATTGAGACACGGGCAGACGATATGCTCCAAAATATAAATAAATATTGGTCGGATATTTAAATTTGAACTCTTTTATGTCCGCAGACGATAATTTGTGGCAATTCAATTTAGCTATCGTAGAATGAATTTTGAAAGAAGAGACTGAAATTGAGACAGGGGCAGACGATATGCACCGAATAAATAAATAAATAAATATTGGTCGGATATTTAAATGTGAGCTCTTTTATGCCCGCAGACGATTATATGTGGCAATTGAATTTAGCTATCGTAGAATAAATTTTGAAAGAAGAGATTGAAATTGAGAGTTCAACGTCTACAATTAGCATATGGAAATGAAGTCCATCTCGTGGCACTGTACTCAGATGGCTTAAAGAATTTAGAAGAAATGAGACTAATTAGGCTATGAAAGCATATATTTCATCTATTCCAAGAAATGGAGGGCTTGAGGCATTTAATCTTTGGAAAATTCGCCTAAAAAAAAAAAAAAAAAAAAAAAAAAAAAAAAAAAAAAAAAAGCATTGATCTTGGAGGGAACTACTTTGAACACTCCTAAGAGTTGGTAAGTTTAACTTCTACCATTTAGCCGTGTCTCAAAAATTTCAGCGTGACCCTCGTAGTGTAACACAAGAGGACCTTAGCTATATAAAACAGCCAACTTCGAGAAAAATAATGCACTGCTCAAACAAAACCTGCCGATTCTTCTCCATATTTTTATTACCATGTTTTTATTAACTCGCTTTCTTGTTTGTGTGTGTTTTTGTCCGGTACAAATCTTGCAATCGATTTTTAACAAACTTCCCGACTAGCTAGACATTTGAAACTATTAGAATAGCTCAAAACACGATGACAATGCATTTTTAAATACTTTTAGCCATCTTTAAACAGATTTGAATTCATTTTCAGTTAATTTTGTTTTGTAGACTGGTGCAGCCATCTATCGGCCGGGACGGGAACGAAAAGTTAAACGCAAGTTAACTTCCAATTAACTTCATTTTCTTTCGAGTTGATAGGATAATTCATCAAAAAATTTTAAAAAAGTATTTATTAATACATAGAATTGTCAAGTTTATATGATTCAAGAGAAAATTTAAAAACATGGTAAATAAAAAGTTATTTTTATCATGTAATTATTGTATTATAAATTTCCAAACGTGCAATATTTTTAATCTGGATTATAGCGAACAATGAATGCCCTATTCCAATCATGTTCTAACCCACAAGCTAGCACCTGTCCCCCTCTTTGTGGTGAAACGTTCAACAAGTTTGTTTTTTTTAAGTAATGTTAATAGAAGCATTGAACAAATATGCGCTACTGGAACCACCTGCCGATGTGCTACTGAAAATATCAGGTGATGCATCAAGATCGAGGCATCTGGGTTAGTAAACCCGGTGGCCAGGCAGAAGAGTTCTCAGCATCTGTTTTTAGATGTATAATTGAAAAACACGATTTTTAAAAGAACTCACTTAATAGACGTCGAATGTATTAATTTACTATAGAGATATCTGAGAATGGATATATAAGAAAGTATTTTATCTATATATATATAAAACAGTTCCGTAACTGACTGACTGACATACAACGCACAGACCAAACCGCTGGACCTAAAAGGCTGAAATTTTGCATGGCGATTCTTCTTATGATGTAAGGGTGCACTAAGAAAGATTTTTGAAAAATTCTTCTTAGATTTTTTTTAATTAATTTTTTAAGCTATTTTACTAACTTTATTTAAGTTTTCATTTAAAATAATAATTTGAGGGTTATAAAATTTATATCACGAGAAAGATCATAAAAAATCCTTTAAAATGAGATCTTTTTGTAATCCTTATCTCCATTTTCTGATTTTTGGTGAATTTTTAAAGATTAAATTTTAGAATTTAATTTATTAAATGCTGATCACGTGATTTCTTTTTCTGGTACTTTAAATAATTTATCGTCACGTGCATAACAACTAAATAGACAAAAAAAATTTCTTGCTAATGCGGCAGACGATTGGACATTATCCAAAAAAATATTAAAATACAATAAAAGATATTATTTTCCTCAAACTCTACTTACTATATTCTTTATACTATATATACTATATTCTTTAGTATGTCCTGTTACGTTTAATTTGAATATTTTCTTCTACATTATTTTGTCTATAAAAATATCCCTTACGATTTTTTTATAAATATATATATATTTTTTACATCAATTGTATACATTGATCGTCGTATTTATTATAAATATATATATATATATATATATATATATATATATATATATTTATTTTTTTTTTGGCATTTATTGCATACATTGACCGTTGTATTTAATTTGAATGTACTCCGTAGCGAAGTGCGGGTTTTCAGCTAGTCATATATAAATGGGAAATATCTTTCACTTTTATGTAAACTTTGATGTGAAATTTATCGTAATAACGAAATAACCGAACATCTATTATTTTCTAGAATTTTCTACTTATTTGTTATATTTCAAGTCACTAAATACTGAATGAAAAATTATTATTTAGAGAAATTTCTATGTACTAATTATTAGGTCTAAAGTATTGAAATATACATTTAAAACTCTAGTATAATAATACGTAAGTTTTAATAAATTCTTTTATATTATTACTGAATACACACTTCTTACTAATTCCTTAATGTTGCAGGATTAGTTCTGCTTATATCTTGATAATCTATTACAATTTTATAATTTTGTTATATTAAAGTAATGTCTATAAAGATTGGAACAGATTTTTTTTCCAGCAACATTAACTTTGGAAACTTCTTGCCTGGATCAAAGTTTTATAAATATACTGTAAATCACATGATTTACAGTACTAATTTATATATATATATATATATATATATATATATATATATGGCTTGGTACAAGAAATGCCTAAGCTAGTTTTTTCCAAGATGACTTTGTTTGCTTATGTCTCTTTAAAAAAATATAATTTTCAATGTAAGAAGTACCCAAGTCTGTATAATGGTTTGCTTATGTCTCTTTAAAAAAATATAATTTTCAATGTAAGAAGTACCCAAGTCTGTACAAAGGTTTAGAAAAAACTTCTTGTACCAAACCACACACACACACACACATGTATATATATATATTATATATATGTATGTGTGTGTGTGTGTGTGTGTAATGGGTATAAAGATTGGAAGATTTTTTTTTCCCAGCAGCATTAAATATTTAATACATGCTGCTACGGTGTACAAACTTTGGATTTTATTAGCATACCTATTGAACCAGCTTATATCTTGATAATATATTAAGATTTTATAATTTTATCCTAGATAGGATTAACAGTTCTTGATTTCATGATGTAAAAGTTATGAAAAAAAAAAGAAAAAAAACACACCCCCTTTTATTGCATTGAATGTTTAATGTATTCTTATATTATAAATGTGTACACTTTTTATTTACGTAGAATTAATGCTTTAAAATGATGTTGCGAAATAATTTTTTAACGTTTTTATATTATCTTATTATTTATCTCAGTTATTTCACTTAAACATTCATGTGAACAAATTTGTGTGTAAAATACAGCTAATTTATTTTTAAAAACCTAGTGGAAAACTACGAACCAGTACAGAAGTATTATTTAATGCCATATTACACGACGGTGAATGTGGATTTTGCAGAGAATAAAAATGAAGCCTTATAGGATATGAACATATTGTGAAGAAAACATTTAATCCTTACTCTGAAACGAAGCTTTCTTTATGCCTTTTTTTCTGACATTTGCAATCGGGATGTGGTTGCAAAGGAACTATACGTGTTTGTTTGTGCCTTTATTAACAACGTAAATAATATATTTTGTTGAAAAAGTTATTCCTAATAACAGCTCAGACGATAATGAATTTTAATAAGCGATTTTAAGTGAAACTGAATCATACACACTCGGATGTATATGCGGGTAATGGGGCCTTCATTACCATTTATCTTTGATTTAAACAAAATGTGATTCTAAATATCTCATTTGACACAATTAAGTTTCACAGAAATACTTTGTGTCTCTTTCTGCCTCACCAAAATTTCTACAGTATTTATGATGGTCACATTTAAGCGTATTATTGGAAAGTTACGTAACAATCCAATTACAGCTATACTGTAACCACATTTCAAACGATGGGCTATATGGATTTCGAATGTTTTATTAATTTATTCATTCAGTATATTTGAGTGACTGTACAAATCCCAAGGTTATAACAATACTAAATAGAGACTGTGCTATCAAATAAGTCTTGATGCCGAATTTTTACAGCAGAAGGAACTTTAAGTGTTATATCAACAAACTAGGTCAGAAATCTAACATATCGATCCTTCTGAACTCACAAAAGAACTAAATGAAATGAACATTTGGTGTCTACATCAGTACGATATAATTCAGAGGGTGTGACTCGAGGAATAATATACGTGAGGCGTTTAACTGCAATAGCAATTTATCTTTAAATAGTAAAGGAACGTTTATTTTGTTCTATAATAGCGTTTCTCAGCTGTGATATCACATTGATATTATAATTTTTTCAGGCACCTGTTAGAGACCAAAATAAATAAATATATAAACGTCTCTCTTCGATAAAAATTTAAGTAAATCTCTACTACCTAGTCAATAATATCCAAACATAGACAGTAAAACAAGCTGTCCAAAAAATATCCTTCCTGTATAAACAGTATAAAATAATAATTTTCTCAAAGATTTTTGAAATATTTTATGTTGAGTGTACGCACAATAATAATTATGAAAAGCTAAATTGTTTTAATGAAATTGTGTCTTGGTATATAGGATATTTTTATATGAGTTAAGAACGTGTAATAATATACACGCCGAATACCCAATTATCTGAGCCACGAGTGTGGAAATAAATTGGAAACGTTTATAAGTGTCTTATATAGAGTAAACATGAATTCAAAGATTTCATAAGTTTCTTTCAGTGAATGGTATAGGGTTAATTAAAATACTTAAGAGCTTTAGTAAATTTACTCTAGTAAAAATAGCTTTAGTAAATTTACTTTAGTAAAAATAGCTTCGGTAAATTTACTTTAGTAAAAATAGATTTTGTAAATTTTCTTTAGTAGAAATAGCTTCGGTAAATTTTCTTTAGTAAAAATATCTTTAGTAAATTTACCTTAGTAGAAATAGCTTCGGTAAATTTACTTTTGTAAAAATATCTTTAGTAAATTTACTTTAGTAGAAATAGCTTCGGTAAATTTACTTTCGTAAAAATATCTTTAGTAAATTTACTTTAGTAGAAATAGCTTCGGTAAATTTTCTTTAGTAAAAATATCTTTAGTAAATTTACTTTAGTAGAAATAGCTTCGGTAAATTTACTTTCGTAAAAATAGCTTTAGTAAATTTACTCTAGTAGAAATAGCTTCGGTAAATTTGCTTTAGTAAAAATAGCTTTAGTAATTTTACTTTAGTAGAAATAGCTTCGGTAAATTTGCTTTAGTAAAAATAGCTTTAGTAAATTTACTTTAGTAGAAACAGCTTTGGTAAATTTATTTTATGAAAAATAACTTTAGTAAATTTACTTTAGTAAAAATAGCTTTAGTAAAAATACTTAAGAGACTTACAAGAGCTTTAGTAAATTTTCAATGTTCCTTCTATTATATTCCTTCTTTTAAGCCATGTCGACCTTTTCCTATAATTTGTATTTTATTACCTTTTTCTTTTAACATGTATGGTAATTTACCCCATGTATAATCGAGAGTTAAGTATAAAATACACCGTAAACGTTTTATGTCTCAATACATCGTGTATATTGAATGAATGATACATTTTTCAAATGAGCATAATGTTCTGATGACCAGCCACGTGAGGTAACACATAATAATTATGTGTTATTTCACGTAAATGTAATTATTACATTTATATCCACCTCCTGATTTAAGTTCTTTTTTATAATATCTAGAATCTATAATCCATTTTATAAAAGATCCGCATGTAAAATATTCAAACTTTTCAAGTCAGGTGATTTTATTTCCACGAAATATCTCAAAAATTTACCTTCAGAAATTTCCGAATTTCTACCGGAATTTCCACATCAGACGATATAAATTTTCAATGTTTGGTGATATTTCCATCTCTTTAAATTTTCTCTTTTTCTTCATGACCAAAATACTGTTTCCTACAAAAGAAAATATTATTTTAATGCAAAGAAATGTAAATGTATATTGATAGAAATATGGTAAGAAATTAACAAAACTAACAAACATGAGAAGTACTCAAAAATAATATTTTAATAAAATATAACCTCATAAAAAATTTAAGGCTGTTGTCTACTAACCCTATTGGATTCGCTCGCCTCTATGTTAACCTATGGAGAAAATGTGTCTGCTATTGACAGCTGCATAAATGCTCATAATCCAATAAAAATGGTATTTTCAGATAGCCCGAACTTTCTGCTCCTTGTAATAGGATTCAATTTATAAATTTCGTCCACCAAAGGAATTTTGGAGCGTTTAAAACACACTGCACCAGATTTTTCCTCCGAATAATTTAAATTTTTAAATGTTATTTGAATTTTTTTTAAAAGGGAAAATGCTCCAAGGTGTAAAATTTCTTCCTCTATTGCGGAATACAATTTTTAAAATTAAATATTTCAATCCAGTCCTCGGACACATCTTTTCCATACGTTAAGATTGAGGTGGGCGAATCCAATAGGTTAGTACACAGCAGACTTAAATTCTCCAAAAATATCACTGGACATTCGGTACCAGTATCTGCGGGTTCAAGTCCCGCTGCGTCACCCTGCAAACAACCAACGGTCCAACATACACTAAAACGACTAAATTTTTAGAATTTTTTTTTCTCATCCAAAGTAAATGTATGAAATCCTTAGTGTTTTTAAAAGTATCATAGGGCATTACGAAAATATGCAGTCATTTCAGCAGTTAATAACAATTTGTTAAGGAGCAAATCTGAAATACAACAAACGAAACTCTGTGTTACAGACGATATTAAAATTATGCTAAAAATATCTTACCACAGAACCACAAATTTTCAGAAAAATGAAGCAAATTATAAAACTTCTGAACGTATATGATTGCTAATTGCTAATTAACAGAGCTATTTCATTTACTAGAATCATTTTCCACTTCAAGCGAATACAAATTGTTCTGAGGAATTTAAGGTTGATTAATATGTTGTTGAATACATAAAGAATAAACCACGCACCTAGTGTATGAATTTCTATGGAGTAGTGCGACACTGTCTGGATATATTTGAAATCACAAAGCCTTAAAAGTCATGAATTGAAACAAACGTTAACAAAGGGATGGAAAGGTTTTAAAAGAAGCATGCATTCGTAAAACAAAGTGGCTTATATGTATCAAGAAATACACAATTTAATTTTTCAACATTTAAAATGTTTCAACTCCTTTGATTCACGTAGTTTGATTTGTGAATATTTATATCATCTTGCGTAAAATTAATCTGGAATTATTAACGATCCAAATATAGTCAAAAACTGTGTTCGGACTTAAAATTTTAAACAAAATACTATAATTAGCATTTTAAAACTTTCTTTAAAATCAGTGACGTAGCGAGCATAACTGGCGATACCTTTTTGGCGCCCCCCTTTCCGAAATACATATAGTAATATAATTCATAGAATTAGCGAAAAGGACCATTTGGCGCCCGGGACATGATAGACCCCTTGCATCAGAAGCAGAATCTTCGATTTCAGAATGATTCATTTTAATTTCTTCCACAATATCTTCATCAGTCAGATTTTCATATGTAATGACTTCATCATCACACGTTTCGAACAATTGCACGCCACAATCTGAGAATGATGAATTTTTGTGCGTTTCTATCCACATCGCGATAGGTAAATCTTCATCATCTTCTTCAACATTCGTTGTAACTTCAGCATTCTTAAAAAGTGTAAAAATCAAAAAAGAAAATCAGTTGTCGACTGCAGAAAATGTTCGTTATAGTCGATTCATAAGATTTCGGAGGTTCGCTATAAAAGGATAAATTAGCATTAAATACAATGGGAATACGGCGGGACCAAAATTTTCGTTCGTTATATCCATTAGTACGTTATATACCAGGTTCGCTATAACGAGATTCGACTGTACTATGTTTTATCTCATAGTATCATCTAAACTAAATTAACGAACTATCAGTTTTTATCAGTAGTTTTTCGTTCTTTATTTTCTCCAGTGTTTGAATGTGAAATAAGGGACAATGTTCGTTAAACAGCGCTCGATATTAAGTTGTATCGTATTGTATTTAAGGAATACTTCAAGTTTTTTGCCAACTAAACCCTAAGTATCAAACCTACGGCATTAGTTTTATGCACGTCTAACTTTATGTATGCATAAGAGCTGTGTATGTGTTTATAGTTTCTTTTTATATAGTAAAGAAATATTATGTTGTGTTATTTGAGTACCGCAGGATCTTCACATAGACCAGACGATCATTATTAATACACTAGCTGAAAACCCGCACTTCGCTACGGAGTACATTCAAATTAAATACAACGGTCAATGTATGCAATTAATGCCAAAAAAATAAATATATATATATGTGTGTGTATAATAAATACGACGGTCAATGTATACAATTTATGTAAAAAAAAACCAAAAAAATATATTTATAAAAAAATCGTAAGAGATATTTTTATAGACAAAATAATGTAGAGTAAAATATTCAAATTAAATCTAATAGGACATACTAAAGAATAGAGTACAGTTAATATAGTACAGTTTGAGGAACATATCTTTTACTGTACTTTAATATTTTTTTGGATAATCTCCAATCGCCTGCCGCATTAGCACGGGGAAAAATATTTTGTTGTCTATTTCATTGTTATGGACGTGACGATAAATTTATTTAAAGTACCAGAAAAAGAAATCACGTGATCAGCATTTAATAAATTAAATTCTAAAATTTAATCTTTAAAAATTCACCAAAAATCAGAAAGTGGAGGTAAAGATTCGAAAAAGATCTCATTTTAAAGGAATTTTTATGATCTTTCTCGAGATATAAATTTTATAAGCCTTAACTTATTATTTTAAATGCAAACTTTAAAAAAGTTACTAAAACAGCTTAAAAATTTAATTTTAAAAAATCTAAGAAGAATTTTTCAAAAATCTTTCTTAGTGCACCCCTACACTATAAGAAGACTGGCCATGCAAAATTTCAGCCCTTTAGGTCCAGTGGTTTAATCTGTGCGTTCTATGTCAGTGAGTCAGTCAGTTACGGAACTGTTTTTATATATAGATAAGAGCTGTGTATGTATTTATAGTTTCTTTTTATATAGTAAAGAAATATTATTCCTATGTTGTGTTATTTGAGTACCACAGGATATTCACATAGACCACACGATCATTATATATACATAACCATACTATACATTATCTACTAGATATAGCACATCACTATATATACTACATAACGAAAATTTCTACGCATCACTTTAATCTTTGTTCTGGAATAACACTAATATTAGAGTCGAAATTCCGATATGACTAACAAAATTCCCAGATATTTTGTCAATCATATAGATATTTTAGTAATAATATACTGTTTTTTGGAGTGCCTCAAGTTTTTAGCCAATTGAACCCAAAAGTATCAAAACTACAACATTAGTTTTACGCACGGGAAACTTTATGTGTAATTTGCGCATGTATTTAAAATTTCTTTTTCAATTCCTACTATTAGTTTACACACTCTCCCTTTATATATCTTGTTCAAATTTTCAATCGTTAATAAAATACTTTTTATTCATCCACTCAAGTTTAAATACATTTTTTTAAACTTGTAGTGGATGACACTTGATGTTAATACAGTTTTTTTTCAAATATTAATTCATTAATTAAATTTAATTAATTAATTTTAGTTTTATATGGGAGAAAAAAATTTCTCGGCAGTAATGGTGTTCACAGAATCGAGCCAATATCAGTGCCAATATCCCCGCCAAAAAGTAACTAAAATAAAATTTTTCTTTGTTGACCTAAGTAGGAATTGACTTAATTTTTTTTTTTTTTGTATTACTTGTTATATTACAATGAAACATTATTCCTATGTGTTTACTGATTTGACTGCCTGGCGAACTTCGCATAGCTATATACACTGAACGTAAAATTCCACACTAATGACAGTGGCACCGAAATTTCAGCATCCAGCACGTTCGAAATCGCGGTGTTCTTTTTGGCTCTGTTCGAAATCTTCCCCCAATCCACGTTCGCACGGCGTGCCATAGAAGTGCAACTGCGAAGCCCACGGGCACCTCTACCCAAGAGCTCGCACACTTTCGGGGCCCCTTTCGCATCCCAAGTTCAAGGGCAAGAACGCGCATGGTGCACAGGTGGCCCCCAAGATGTCCGCTTGAGGCTCCATTCGGGGCCCGTGGTAGAAGTCAAGGACGACTGCTTCAACGAAATCGAAGTAAGAAAAAAAAAAATAAAAAACTACGAGAGAAGATTAAGAAAAGGAAAAAAAAATGGCTGAGGAATGGGTTCTAATTTTTTTTCTTCTTCTTCTTCTTTTGGACTTGCTGGTCTTGTTTTTTATCAGTAGTTTTTCTCTCTTGCTCTTCTCCAGTGCTTGAGTGAGATATAAGGGAAAACGTTAAAAGGGCTCACTTGTATCACAGTGTAGTATTAAAAGGCTTCAAAGTAGATCGACGAGTGGGTGATGTGAAGTTACGATTAATAACTGGATTAATAATTGCATCTCATTTATGGTGTCCAAGTCTCCATATTATTTTCGATTTAGAACTTTTAGGCATTATTACATTTATCTTGACAAAACAAAGTTCAAGGGAATTAAACCATACTATGGTTTATCTTATAGCACCTTCTAAACTAAATTAACGAACGAGCAGTTTTTATCATTAGTTTTTCTTTCTTTCTATTCTCCAGTGCTTGAGTGAGATATAAGGGAAAACGTTAAAAGGGCTCACTTGTATCACAGTGTAGTATTAAAAGGCTTCAAAGTAGATCGATGAGTGGGTGATGTGAAGTTACGATTAATAACTGGATTAATAATTACATCTCATTTATGGTGTCCAAGTCTCCATATTATTTTCGATTTAGAGTTTTTATGCATTATTACATCTATCTTGACAAAAAAAAAAGTTCAAGGGAATTAAACCATACTATGGTTTATCTTATAGCACCTAAACTAAATTAACCAACGAGCAGTTTTTATCATTAGTTTTTTCTTTCTTTCTATTCTCCAGTGCTTGAGTGAGATATAAGGGAAAACGTTAAAAGGGTTCAGTGGTATCGCAGTGTAGAATTAAAGGCTTCGAAGTAGATCGACGTACGCGTGATGTGAAATTATGATGAATAACTGGATTAATAATCACATCTCATTTATAATGTCCAAATCTCCATATTATTTTCGATATAGAACTTTTAGGCATTATTACATTTATCTTGACAAAGTTCAAGGGAATTAAACCATGCTATGGTTTATCTTATAGCACCTAAATTAACCAACGCGCAGTTTTTATCATTAGTTTTTCTTTCTTTCTATTCTCCAGTACTTGAGTGAGGAAAATGTTAAAAGTGCTCAAGTAGATAAAACGAGCGTGTGATGTGAAGTTACGATTAATAACTGGATTAATAATTGCATCTCATTTATTATGCCCAAAATCTCCATACAGTTTTTGATGTAGATTTTTTTATAGAAGAAAAAGGCTGAAGGGAATCGATGTAAAACTATACTATGTTATATCTTATACTAATTTCTAAACTTAACTAACGAACTATCAGTTTTTATCAGTAGTTTTCTTTGTTTCTCTTTAACAGTCCTTGAGTGAGGTAAAACGTTATAAATGTGCTCAGCTGTAGTATGGAAAGCTTCGAAATAGATCGACGAATGGG
>OU015490.1:53251393-53301505 GCA_907164885.2 Dolomedes plantarius
TTTTAAGCTGTTTTTGTAACTGTTTTTAAGTTTGCATTTAAAATAATAATTTGAGGGTTATAAAATTTATATCATGAGAAAGATCATAAAAGTTCCTTTAAAATGAAATCTTTTTCGAATCTTTACCTCCATTTTCTGATGTTTGGTGAATTTTTAAAGATTAATTTTTAGAATTTAATTTATTAAATGATGATCACGTGATTTCCTTTTCTGGTACTTTAAATAAATTTATCATGACGTGCATAACAACTAAATAGACAAAAAATATTTATTTTTTTCTTGCTAATGCGGCAGACGATTGGACATTATCCAAAAAAATATTAAATAAAAGATATCATGTTCCTCAAACTCTACTATATTAACTTTACTATATTCTTTAGAATGTCCTATTAGATTTAATTTGAATATTTTTCTTCTACATTATTTTGTCTATAAAAATATCTCTTACGATTTTTTATAAATATATATATATATATTTTGGCATTAGTTGCATATATTGACCGTTGTATTTAATTTGAATGTACTCCGTAGCGAAGTACGGGTTTTAAGCTAGTATTTTATAAAATTATATGAATAAAATTCTTTTTGCTATGCCAGTTAAAGTCTGTTTAAAATGTCATTTTTTTTTTCTTCTCTTTTTTAATGGGTAACATAATTTAGCACAGACACTGGTGTCTCTAGTTTAAACGGAATCTGTTAGTAACCCTACTATCGGAATCACACGCATACACACACAAAGAGGAGAAAAAATCAGTGGAACAGCAGGTTCATTGATTTCTTTCCTGATAAGCAGGGTCAAGTTTGTTTTCCTCAAAGGAGGGTCTAATATTTCGTGGCATACAATGGGGCTAAAAACGCGATACTTTTGAACAGCACCGTCATGGCTCTTATCAATTCATTCGTAAACGGAACTAACTGCCCTTAGCAAAAAAAAAGGAATTGAATATCCGTTTTGACCTCCCATTCTCGTCATACATCCCTGCACGTAACTAAACTTATACTTGAGTCTTTTGTACGGATGGAGCGAGAGTGAAATCAACCTCTTGAAGGGTTTAAAAATTTTTACAAGTGTTAATTGTTGGCGGTGCTGTGCTTTACATTATTCAATATGTTTTCAGCGTTAGTTTGTTGATCGGTTTTTGAGTAACTACCGCGCTGAAAATTTTGCTACTAATACTGTAGAGTGGGCTAGACCAGGACTGTTATATAAGTTTTTTGTGGGTTACATTGTGTAAATATACTGAAGTGTGGTTGTGCTATTATTACTGTAGAGTGGGCTAGACCAGGACTGTTATATAAGTTTTTTGTGGGTTACATTGTATAAATATACTGAAGTGTGGTTGTGCTATTAATACTGTAGAGTGGGCTAGACCAGGACTGTCATATCAGTATTTTTATTTATTTATTTATTTATTAATATATTTTTTTTTTTTGGGGGGGGGGTTACATTGTGTAAGTTTTACATCTCCAGGTGGTTGTCAGCTTTTTATCTAGCCGATCACAAGCGAAATCGTTTAAGACCACATTTTTGAAATTTTAGTGTCAAAGCACTTGATTTACTCCTAACTTTTTGCATTCATTATAAATTTTCCCAAATAATAAGGATTAATGCAACGAAATAACAACTTCTTTTTTTTTTTTTTTTGGGGGGGGGGGCATCGAATAATGTCGTTAAAAAAAAAAAAAGCGCCAATCCAGGTAAGTTCATACTCTAATGTATATCGCTTCAGTATGCCATTTAAACGCAGATGCAAGTACTTGATGGTAACGGTCAATCGTTTAGTATTTCTTCATCACATAAGGTTTACACAGGTTGACAGGTCACATAGTGTTGCTTCATCAGGTTGTCTTCATAACTTGTGAATTATTATTTTTAAAAAATTATTGAAAATAGACTTTTTAATAATAGTTGATTGAAAAGGCTTAGCTGTCAGATTAAAAATAAAAATCCATAGATGAAGCACACACCGCCAGCATTCTGATTTGAAGATCTTGAAAATAGACATTTTAATATTTGATGATTTAAATGCCGTAACTGTCAGGTTATAATTTTTTTCCCCCACATAGCTGAAGAAGCACAAACTGTCAACATTTAAGTAGCCTCTTGAAACGCGACTTTTTAATATTTATTTATCACAAATGCCAGGCTTTAAGAATTAAGTCATTTACCTTTTGGCTTCCCAATATTTCTGAACAGTGCATTTAAAACTATTAAGTGCAGGGCACGTGTGAATGTGGCAACTGTCCATCGAGCGACCATAAATTACAGACACGGCAGTCCAGGGAGTCCTTTAGTTCAGTTTTACAAAGATAGGCATTGAGACAATCGTATCCTGTTAAAGGTAGAAGGTGGTAACAGCAGAACTATGTGAACGGTCCGCGGACCGTTCACATAGGGGTCGGTGAAGAGGGGTCATAGAGGTCACGCGGGATCGGTGTTCCACTATTACAGAGAGACTTTTTAATAATTGTTGATTAAAATGGCTTAGTTGTTAGGTTGTAAATATATTTTCTAAATATAGCTGAAGAAGCAAAAACCATCGGCATTTAAGTAGCTTCTTGAAACTGGACTTTTTAATAATTGTTGATTAAAATGGCTTAGCTGATGTCAGATTATAAAATATATTTTGTTTTTTGTTTTTACACAGTTGATGAATCATAAAACGTCGGCATTCTGATTTGAACATCTTAAATAGCTTCTTGAAATTCAATTTTTATTAATTGTTGACTATAAAATGGCTTAGTTGTCAGGTTGTAATTTTTTTTAAAACATAGCTGAAGAAGCACAAACCATCGCATTCAAATAGCTTCTTGAAACTCGACTTTTTAATAATTGTTGATTAAAATGGCTTAGCTGATGTCAGGTTTTAAAAAATATTTTTTTGCTTTTGTTTTTACACAGTTGCAGAATCATAAACGTCGGCATTCTGAATGAAGATCTTAAATAGCTTCTTGAAATTCAACTCTTTGATAATTGTTGACTATAAAATGGCTAAGGTGTCAGGTTGTAAAAATATTTTTTTAACGTAGCTGGAGAAGTACAAACCTTCGGCATTTAAGTAGCTTCTTGAAACTTGACTTTTCAATATGTATTGATTAAATTGCTTAGTTAATATCAGGTTATAAAAAAGTATTTTTTTCTTTTTTTACACAGCTCAAGAAACACAAACCGTCGGCGTTCTGATTTGAGAATTTTAAATTGCTTCTTGAAATTCGACTTTTTAATATTTGTTGATTAAAATGGCTTATCTGTCAAATTATATACATTTTAAAATTTTTTAATTTTATTTTTTCAAAGTGTAAGAAGCATAAACTGTCGACATTTAAGTAGCTTCTTGAAATTCGACTGTTTAATATTTGCTGATTAGAATGACTTAGTTGTCAGATTACAAAAAAATATATATGTATGTATGTATATATATATATATATATATATATATATATATATATATATATATATATTAACTGCATAGCTGAAGAACTACAAACCGTTGCAACATATTTTGATAACTTTCCCTTTTTTGTGTTTCATTAAAAAGAAGAAAAACAATTCGGTTTAGGTGGACAAATTTATCAAACCGTTATCACAAATAAATCACCTATTCAAAGTATGATTCAGTACTATTATTTCTTTATATATCTATCGACATAATTTATCCGCGAACGTCACTTTTAATACAATTCTAATCATAATTTATCCTGGTACATACATTAAAAATTAAAACATCTTCTCTAGACCGTGGCATGTGACCTATTTATTTTATAAGCCAATATTTTTCGGTCTAATCTTTTACGGTTCGCAGTAGAATAAAAAACGAGAGCAAGCTTTTGCACCATTATCTGAACAAATTTTATTAAAATGGTGCAGGGTTAGTTTTTGTTTGTTCTGTATTTAGTGCGTTAAAATATTAGCTCTTAAAATTTATCATATTTGATAATAAATACAAAGTAATTCAGATGATAAGAAGTTTTAATATTTTGTGAATGATGACAAAAATTGTTTTATAATTATTATGGACTTAAGTTATCGTCATATAAAAGACCTATAATAAAGCAAAGTCTTCAGTAAGTGTTAGATGCATGTTACCACATGAAGGAAGATATTGTTTCTTGAAATGAACGCAGTTAAAAAAAATTATATTTGAATTTAGTATTCGTGCAGTAATAATTGTATATCGTAAACATATAATTTATTGAGTATTTAATTATCTTCCTTATATATATATCTTCAAATTAATACTTTCCAGCTTCGTAAGATGCATCATACGAAGCTGAAAAGTATATATGAATTCACATGTGAATCAGATAGTAAAAACTTTTATGCGTATAAAATATATATAAATTTAGTCTAATGACCCTTGCAGTAATCTTTATAAATCGTTCACTATGCCTTATTGAGTATATAAACAACCTTCTCCTATTTATCTCTACAAATTCATACTTCCGAGCTTCATGTTATTTGAATCAGATAAAAGGAAAGTTTTAAGTAAATAAAATATATTTTAATTTAATCTAATGATTAGTGCGTTAATACTTATATATCGTTCACATATATCTTATTGAGTGTTTAAAAACTTTCTTTCATTTATGTCTTCAAATTCATACTTTTTAGCTTCATGTTATATGAATCAAATAGAAGAAAACTTTTATGTGTATAAAATATATTAAAACTTATAGTCCAATGTTTCGTGAGGTAATATTTATATATCATCAACATATACCTGATTGAATGTTTATAAACTTTCTTTCATATATATCTTCAAATTCATACTTGTCAGCTTCCTGTTATTTGAATCAGATAGAAAGAAACTTTTACGTCAATAGAATATACTTTAATTTTCTCTAATGATTCGTGCGGCAATTTTTATATATCCTTCGCATATACCTTATTGAGAATCTATAAACTTTCTCACATATGTATTTTCAAATTCATACTTGTCAGCTTCATGTTATATGAATCTAATAAAAGAAAACGTTTATGTGTATAAAGTATATTTAAATTTAGTCTAATGATACGTGCAGTAATACTAATATATGTCGTAAACATATATCTTATTGAGTATTTTAAAAAATTTCTCTCATTTATATCTTAAAATGCATATTTCTCAACTTCGTATTACGTGAATCAAATAGAAAGAAAATTTTACGTAATTAAAGCATATTTATATTTAATCTAATGATTCATACTGCAGTATTTATATATTGTCCACATATACTAAGTATATAATAAGCTGAATAAGCTTATTGAGAATTTATAAACTTTCTCACATATATAAATTTTCAAATTCATACTTGCCAGCATCATATTACGTGAATCAAATAAAAGTAAACTTTTATGTAAATAAAATATATTTAAATTTAATCTAATGATTCTTGCGGCAATATTTATATATCGTCCACATATACTTTGTTGAGCTTATAAACAACTTTCTCTCATCTATATCTTCAAATTCACACTTGTCAGCTTCATATTATGTGAATCAGATATAAGAAAACTTTCATGTGAATAAAATTACTAAGGATTTTTTTTTTCATACACTTTATATCGACTTGTAACATCTCACCGTAAAAGGTAGACTCAAGCGTTAAATTAAAGAAATTACATTGCATCACTTAATTATGTTTTAATTGTCCTGTAACTATCTTGTTTCCATCACAATTCTAATTATTCCTTTCCGAATGTAAGAAAATTCCTTTTAGCGATGTTTAATTACTTATTTCTGTAGCCATATAACAATAGATTACTGTCTTAATAAGTCCTCATTAATTAGTCATTTCGTTCGTTTCTGGCGCATTTAATTTCTTCCTCTCTTGCCATAAGTAAAGTTTTCTTAATTAGTGATATTAATAATACCGCGGGCCGCGGCATAAATGAAATGCAATGTAAAAAATTCTGTTCCACGAAGGTAGGCAGAAGCCGTCAAATCATTTCTAATTTCACTTAAGAAAGCCAAAGGTGTTTGCGTTATTTTAGCAAGCGAAGGGATATTCTGTGATAGTTAATATGCTGCCCGTATTCTCGTAATATTAATAAAATAATAGCCTGTTAGTGTGTTGAAGGTTCGTAAAATTCGTATATATTTGACCATCCCGACTTTCGTGGATTTAATTAATTATTCACGCATTTGCCATACAAAAATTAAATACGAGAATTTTTTAGTCGATTGCTAATCTAGAATTTTTGAAGTTTATGATACTGGGCACTGTTGTGTATTTTACTGGTACTATTTTATGGTAATATTTTTGGATTTAGCTGTAACTAAACCCTGTGAGCTCCAAATACAAAAATCTCTTTTAATTATTCACGCATTTGCCATGAAAAAAAAATCAAATTTGAGAACTTTGTAGTCAATTGTTAATCTCAGATTTTAAGAGTTTATGATTCTCAGTAGTGTTGTGAATTTTACTGAACAGATCAGGTAAAATTTTTATGGTAATATTATTGGGTTTAGCTTCATAACTAAACCCTTTCAGCCCCAAACAGAAATCTCTTATAATTAATTATTCACACATTTGCCATGAAAAAAAAAATCAAATTCGAGAACTTTGTAGTTAATTGTTAATCTAAGATTTTAAGAGTTTATGATTCTCAGCAGTGTTGTGAATTTTACTGAACAGATCAGGTAAAATTTTTATGGTAGTATTATTGGGTTTAGCTTCATAACTAAACCCTTTCAGCCCCAAACAGAAATCTCTTATAATTAATTATTAACGCCTTTGCCATGAAAAAAAAAATCAAATTCGAGAACTTTGTAGTCAATTGTTAATCTAAAATTTTAAAGAGTTTATGATTCTCAACAATGTTGTGTATTTTACTGAATGCATCAGGTAACATTTTTATGGTAATATTTTTGGATTTTGCTTCATGACTAAAACCTATTAGCAGCAATAGGAAAATCTCTCATAATTATTCACGCATTTGCCATGGGAAAAAAAATTTCAATAACTTTATAGTCAATTATTGTAATAATTTTGGATTTAGCTTCATAACTAAACTCTTTGAGGCCAAACAGAAAAATGCTCTATAATAGCGACCATGTTAATAAATTAGTTACTCACTATTAATTAGCTAATTATTGGTTTAGTGCGTTTTGAGTGTAAATGCGTGTGGAAACATAAACGAGTCTCTTCTAAATTAATTCAAGGATAAACTAAATGTATATTTAACGCAATTGTAATAATTTTGGATTTAGCTTTATTACTAAACCCTTTGAGTCCTAACAGAAAAATCTCTTATCATAGGGCTAATATTTTAAAAATAATTACTCATAACTCATAATTTTATTATTGGTTAGGGTGCTTTGACTGTAAATGTGTGTAGAAACAGAAACAAAAATCGGTTCTGATTAAATTCAAGGGTGAACAAACTTTATATGTAATTCAACAGTAATATTTTTGGATTTAGCTTCATAAGTAAACCCTTTGAACCCTAACAGAAAAACATTTCATAATAGGACCCATGTTAATAAATTTATTGATCACTGTTAGTAAATTAATTTTGATTAGAGCGTTTTCAACGAAAATGCAAATGGAATCTGAAACGAATGGGTTCTGATTTAATTCAGGGGTAAACTAAAATTTATATTTTAATTCAATAGTAATAATCCTTTGAGCCTTAACATAAAAATATCATATAATGAGGCTAATATTTCAGGCTTGTGTATTTTACTGAACAGATCAGGTAAAATTTTTATGGTAATATTTTTGGATTTAGCTTCATAACTAAACCCTTTCGTCACGCGCATGACAACGAAATAAATTGACAATTTTTTTTTTCTTTCTAATGCGGCAGACGATTGGACATTATCCAAAAAAATATTAAAATAAGTAAAAGAAATGTTCCTTAAACTGTACTATATTCTTTAGTATATTCTATTAGATTTAATTTGAATATTTTCTTCTACATTATTTTGTCTATATATATATATATATATATATATATATATATATATATATATATATATATATATATATATATATATATATATATATTCAAATTAAATACAACGGTCAATGTATGCATTAATTACATACATTGACCGTTGTATTTAATTTGAATGTACTCCGTAGCGAAGTACGGGTTTTCAGCTAGTCAATAATTAATTTACTAACCGTGATCAATAGATTTCAAGGGCCTGTTCACATAGGAGTCAGTTGCGTTGCGTTAAGGAAAAGATGACGTTGAGACGAAAATAAACCAATCATAGGCGTTAAAAATTTCATCGCTAATCGTTTGGAGGCAAATGATTGGTTTATTTTCGTCTCAACGCCATCTTTTCCTTAACGCAACGCAACGCTACGGACTCCTATGTGAACAGGCCCTTACCGTAAACATTTACACTCAAATAATTTTAACCAACAATTCATTTAGTAATAGTGAGCCTGTTAAATAAAAACAATATCGTATAATACGGGTCTTACAAACACAAAATCTAGGGGAAGGACCGAAAGGGTTCATTTACGCTGCTACCTGGAGTTCCGTCCCCCTACAAAATTTCCGCTCAATATTTATGAGAAACTCACCTGTTTTTTCCCCGCTATTGGTACTTCCCGCTGACCGGGGCCTCCGCTCCAGTGACCGAGACCAATCCGGCCATCCCTCCGCTCGGGTCCGGAGACCAATGGGCTTTCGCGGCGAGCCCCCCCGCCAATTCCGTATTCAATGAGTTAGATGTAAGGGGGCCATGTTCCCCCTAATGACTGCCAACGACAAGGTTCTGGCCTTGTCTTGTTATTTCCTTCCGTTTCTGGAAGACCGCGGACCGCCTTTTTTTTTCTCACGAAATGGCTCTGGGAAGAAAAAAACAATTTGGAAGAATATCAAATCGAGTGGTTAAGTCGGGTTAATCGTTTGTTTCGGGGGAGACTGCCGGTGTCGCAGGCTATTAGCGTGAGATCGTCCCTCCTGATAATGGCTCGTTCGGTGGTGGGCTACCGGTTCTTTTATTTGTCCGAAAAGGAGCTGTGTAAACCACTAATCTAAGTTTCCGACTTATTGATTTCTGCCGGGCGCTGTGTGTGTGGATGTATGCTTCGCTGCGCTGAGGACAGCTTAATTGCGGTGCAGTTTAGTGGTCGACAATGATAGTATGGTCGCATGGGATGAGCGTAATCCACCCTCGCCTCATGTCCCTTTTTCGGCGTGCATGCATGAGCAGTAAACAGTCGCGTAACATCACTCGATTGATCTGCAGATTGTTTTTTTCTCTTTTCTGGTCGCCATAGCATGACGCGCGTATCAAAGCACGTGTCGAAATATTTAAATGCCGTTCACCAATATTCATATATCACTCGGACATAAATCACTGGGTGGGTTCTTCCACAAGACAAGAGCGGTAAAAGTCGCTGTTCAGCGAAAGGAATTAATTGGCGTTCTTTTGGGGTTGGTAGAAACAGAAACAAGCAATATAAAAACAAAAATTTTTAAAGTCAATTCCTACGTAGGTCAACAAAGAAAAATTTGAGTGGGAACTAATAGTAGGAATTGAAAAAAAAGGATTGCCTGCCAGAACCTTGCCTACTGTGCGAGATTAGGAGGGGGGGGGGAGAGAAAAAGTTTGTCAGGTTGGAGATTAGATACCGCAACCTACAGGACGGGAGGAGCCCGCGCTACCGCAGTGCTACCGTTTACAGAGTAAGAACAGGGAAATTACTATTCAAGAGCAAGAGACGCTCTAGGTCTAAAAATAAAATCGATTAATTAAATTTAATTAATGAATTAATATTTGAAAAAACTGTATTAACATCAAGTGTCATCCACTACAAGTTTTAAAAAATGTATTTGAACTTGAGTGGATGAATAAGAAGTATTTTATTAACGATTGAAAATTTGAACAAGATATATATAGGGAGAGTGTGAACTAATAGTAGAAATTGAATTAAAGCAAAGATGTTAAATATAGTTAAAGAGCACTTTTAGCCCTTCGGCGGACGCGCGTTGCATAAAGTGCAACGTCTATTTCAACCTTGATTATTCCTTTTGTAATATTGCCAGGGGATGGCCGAATGGCTAGGGCGCTGGCATTCGGTTCAGATCCTGTGGGTTCGAGTCCCCACTGTTGGCATGGATGTTTGTAGCCGTTCGGAATTGGCTTTAAACTGTAAGTCCCGGTCAAATTAGCCCTGGTGTAGCGAAAAGTTGACCGTAGCGCTCCAAACCAAACCAAACTAAACCTTTTGTAATAAACCTTTTTCTTTTGAAATTGGAAATCATGACTCTTGAGTTTTATGAGATATATTTATAATTAAGGGCCAAAGAATGCAGATAGAATCGCCTTATTTCAAAACTGTCCGGTTTGTTGGATCTAAGGACAACTTGCGAATGGATTCCTATTATGTCCAAAAACCTTAAAAAAACAATGAGATTGTCCATCTTCGTGATATGCGGGATACCGTGCAATAGCTGTACATTGGATCGACTACGTCAACTCCTGCTTTTGTCGTATTGTAATCCAGTATAATCGCTGGTTTACCACGGTTAAATCGCGACTAATAAATGAATGGAAAGGAATACAAGGGTCAGAAAATCAGACCTGCATTATAAAGGGTGTAGCTATAAATAGAAACTGCTTAGAACATCCAAACCTTACTTGTAAAAACAAATTCAAAATTACGAAAATGTTGCACTTTATACACGGGCGCGCCCGCTGAAGGGTTAAATTTCTTTCACTTTCTTCTCGTAAAAGTGATTATTCACGCACACATTAACTTGTACACAAAGTAGAGTCTTCACATAACTGCAAAAATTTGGTAATTTATTTATTTAAAAAATAAGAAAAAAGAAAGGAAGAAAATTAAGATCTACGTAGCAATTGGTCATAGTTTTCAACTGTACTTCTTTTCTTTTTAACCAACTTCATAACTAAACCCTTTGAGCCCGAACAGAAAAATCTCCTATAATGGCGACCATGTTAATAAATTAGTTGCTCACTATTAATTAGCTAATTATTGGTTTAGTACGGTTTGAGTGTAAATGCGTGTTGAAACATAAACAAGTCTCTAGTGAATTAATTCAAGGATAAACTAAATGTAAATTTAACGCAATAGTAATATTTTTGGATTTAGCTTCATAACTAAACCCTTTGAGTCCTAACAGAGAAATCTCTTATCATTGGGAATATTTTAAAAATAATTGCCCATAACTCTTAATTTTATTATTGGTTCTGACCAATAATAAAATTATTGGTATATTTTAAATTTGCATTATAATTTCTCCCATATCGATCTTTCGCATAATTTGCTTTGACTTTTCAGTGATGTTATACTTTTACAATAGAGCGTCTTAATACATTAAAAATTCAATTTAGCGATAGCTTCAACTTAATGCAATTTTAATTGTGTTAAGTTGAAGACAACATCTAAAGTTGCTAACAGCATCTTTAAATTGAACGGCATTTAAATGCCTATTAATTCCCATTCCAAGAAAAATATATTTTGCTCTTTAGAAATAAATATGGAATAAGCTGAAACTATATGAGCAACTTACCTTTGAAATTGTCGAAACCTTCATTTATTGCCAATCTATGTTTCCTTACAGTAATTTGTTCGTAAACTATATATCTTTCCATTTCTTTGCATTTTAAAGAAATATGTGTAATTCAATTTAATCGACCCGGTTTGTGCGTTAGGCTAGTTTTTTCAACAGTTTAGTTTCATTTGTTATACTAACCCATTTTTCACTTAAGCGAATCGACTTTGCTTGAACCATTTGCCTTGTTATTATACTCTAAATAGAAGTTTTACTTTTAAATCCTATTTCTCTGTTTGTTTAGTTTTCACAACTGAAGTTTATTATTTCTATTTAACGATATGTTTTATAAAATAAGTTTTAAGTGGAACGTTGCGACTCATAATTTTCAGCTAATTAGTTTTTATATATATATATATATATATATATATATATATATATATATATATATATATATATATGTTTATGTATATATATATGTATATGTATATATATGTATATATATATGTATATGTATATATATGTATATATATATGTATATATATATATATATATATATATATATATATATATATATATATATATATATATATATATATATA
Source organism: Dolomedes plantarius (assembly GCA_907164885.2). Lineage (NCBI taxonomy): Eukaryota > Metazoa > Arthropoda > Arachnida > Araneae > Dolomedidae > Dolomedes > Dolomedes plantarius. The sequence goes on from OU015490.1 coordinate 53,263,463, forward strand.
TACACACACACACATATCTTTTATTATTAAACGAAGATTGTATTTGAAAGATTTGACTTTGATGATAATCAGAACCGCGGGGCACTTATGATGTCTCCAATTAAATGGAAATACAATGCAAAACAAAAGCAACAAAACAGTACCAAACTCAAGTTAATAAAACTTAAGACCACCAATTTGCCTATTAACTATGCGATGGAAGATACAGTTATATGAAAAATTCTATATCACATGAAGTTGAATTACGTACAAAATCGCACAGAATGCTTCCGTTAACACACTAGAAGAGTCAGATTAACTAAGAAACATTTGCTAGCTAAATTTTGCACATCATTGAGATAATCTTAATTTATAAAAATTAAAATACTTCACAATAGTTGCTTCTAAAATTTCAGTTGTAAAAATTGGGTAAAATATTTTGAACGATAAAACGAATATAATGTAACCAATTTAGGGCCAAAAAAACATAAAAATAGAAGAGACATTTTTCAAAATGCTTAAAATAAAAGTATACTTTATTCGCTTTTGATACTTGACTCAGTTAACACACTAGAACAGTGAGATTAACTGAAAAACAAAACTACTTGAATAAGAAACATTTTCTAGCTAAATTTTACATTGACTGAGAAAATTTAAATTTATAAAAATTAAAATTCTTCGCAAATTCAGGTAACAAGACAATGTAAGAGGCTGTTGTTGAAGGTGATATAATGTTGGCTACATTTGGCGAGGTCTTAGGCACGATTCTCTAGTAAGAAAATAAATAACATCTTAAAAATCACTACACGTAAAATCTTAGACATGGGCTATCTAGCAGTTATTAGGTGTTGGTTATTGCTAGTTATAGAAAGTTCAGAAACTGCAGAAGAGCGATATTCTTTAAATCATGGTCAAAAGTCCAAAGACGAGATGCAAAATAATGGATCGTTAGCAAACCAAGGCAAAATAAATTTTTATTGACTAAAAGACAAAAAAAAAGAGGGTCAAGCTCCAAAATACTCACAATCTGTTAGTAACCAGGCATTTTTCTCCTTTCGAAAAATTGGGGTGGAAAAGAAAATCACCCCAAAAAAGGGGCAAAAATGAAAACAGAAAAACAAAAACGCCGCATGATGAATGTTTTTCAGCAGTCACGACATTTGTTAAACGATAGATATCACGAAAAAACAAGGCCGGCTTTTCCTCCGGCATTCTACCGTAGTAAAGCCCCCCCCCCCCATAAAGGAAAAGAATTTTAATAAATTAGGGAGACGTTGTTACATTGCTGATAATATAACCAGCTCTAACGGAAGTGGTAGCCAGGAATTTGTGACGGCACGGATTAAATAAACTATATATAAAAAATATATATAAAAAGGCTCCTAATACGTTCTCGATGCGCCCCGCTGTTACTAGGTTAACTACCGTTTCCGAAACGTGATTTGGTGCACGAAAATGCCTTTTTTATTTGGGTTTTTTTTTAAGTGTGCCTGTTTATAAGGCAAAGAAGGATTGTTTCGTTTTTTTTTTTCTTTAAGCGCGTGGTGATTCAAAGTTTATTCCTTTGTCATAATTACGGGCCCTGTTGATAGTTAAGAGGCCTACCCCTCCAGTTCATTTCAAAGGTTTTAAAATACTGTTATGAATTTGTGGATGAATGTAAATTATTTTTGATTACATGCTGAAGCACAATTTTCATTTCAGTTGATTACGTAAAGTATCGTTATTTACTGTATATGTTAAGTACACGTGTTTTAGGCAGATGAAAAGAGAGTTAATATAATTCTTAGAAATAATTTACATGCATGTGATATTGCAGAAATTTGTTTGTAAAGTTTATCTGTGTAAAAACTTGCCTGCCCACTTAAATTTATGAGTTTGTATTTTCAAAATCTAAGTTAGGAAAAACAGATCCTTCTGGCTTTCCGGGGAACTCGGGTAACAATAAAATTAGAACCCTAGACAGGTTTTATTGGTAGCAGAAATAATAATAATAATTTTAAAAAAAACTACCTAGCCTTTATTGGCTTACTTCAATAAAATTGTGCTTCAGAATACAGTCATCGGGGCATATGTGGTTTCCTCGCCTTATTTATATTTAAGACAACGTTTAACAAAATGTCTGTTTATATTCAATTATATTTCAGTATATTCACCATTAACTTTTACTGAAAGATGGCAGTTCATTTGAAATTTCAGTACTGCCACCTGTCGGCTGAAAGAGGAATCTTATAAAAAAATCAAAAACAAAAATCAGACGACTCTGCACAGAGAAAAGAACAAAAAAATTTCGACTATTTAATGAAGGGTGGCAAATCAAATTGTTGTCGTCAAAAGCATTGTTGGCTGAGCATGAGTGGTTACTTCTCAAAATGGGGATCAAGTTTAATATCAAATAATTTGGATCAAATTTAAGATTAACATGAATTTTTCCTAACATGTAAATAGTGAAATATTCAATAGACCACGTGTGATTTTGTTTGTTTATCATTTGCATATTATCATTTATATTAATATCAGTTTTATCATTTATTTTGCGCATTGTTTGTTATTATCTTTAGTTGCTCTAATTTTTTATAATTTAATATCGACAATAATATATCGGTAATTCAATAAATCATTACCTTTGATTTTTTAATGTATTTTAAAATAAATTTGTACTAATTATATATATATATATATATATATATATATATATATATATATATATATATATATATATATATATGTATATAAATATTCTAATTATTGAATTAGTAATTCAGTGAAGTGATTAAGATTTCCTCTTGTTTTCAAAATTGAAAATGAATTCCAAAGGAATAAAATTTAGCAGTAGGGTAACATAGAAAAAAATAACTATGGCAATTTCGGAATGAATGAATATATATATATATATATATATATATATATTCATTCTGAATTGAATTTTGATCTAAATATGTTTCATGAAAGCAAATTCTGGAGAATACTAAAGCTTTTTCAGATTATAATCTTTTCTACAGCCAGGGCAAGAAAACTATGATTCGAATATTTTATATTCTGAGGTAATAACATTTATAAATACAGTTTTTATGGTGTCCGTTGATAAGCGTTTTTCCCGATTGTTTTTAAAAGTGAACGCTCTCTCTTATCTATAACATGATAATACATCACTAGGAACTTTTATCTATATGTATAGGACCTTTTTAAGGACCTAGGAACTTTTATATATCTGCATAGGACCTTTTTAAGGACCTAGGAACTTTTATATATCTGCTTCAGATGCTGTTCATATTTTGAAAATTATCCGATAAATTGATATCATAAATCAAAACCTTCCATACTAAATAAAATATAAAGTCCTCACTTTCTATAGATAATTTTTTTTATAGATTTTTTTGATGTTCTTGTTTATTCAAACATATAAAAATGAGTCTTAAAAAGAATTCCAGCATTGTACAAATATACTATTGAAGGGTTCTCAAAGCCGTTGCTGATAATTCCCTAGACTCTCTCCTTTCCCTTGGGCCCCATTAAAGAAAGTTACGCACCAGGGGCCACCTGGGGGAATTGAATCACCTTATACTTCGCTTTTTCCCCACTTCTGTATGTTTGTGTAAGTTTCAATTTTTCAATTTAAGGTTCTGCCAAAAGAATTCTGTCTCTCAATAAGGTTTCTTCAAAATGGAATCTCGTGATGTGTGTATGACGTGTTTCTAAAATTCATGGAAAAATATAACAATATTTTTTCACTGAAATTATGATAATTCAGAAGCAGGTATTTTGTCGTGAAATGGGTGTGTATAGAAAAGCTTCTCAAACTATTTAAATTTTTTTTGGTTTCTGAATTATTGTTCTGAACCGAAAGCGGTGGAAAAATAGTTACTGACTTTTTTAGATTGGATAATTTTAATTAGAAATATTCTGATCATCACATAAAACTAACTTATATCTATAAATATTTGTTCTTAAAATATGAAATATTATGATTTTTTAAAATTGAATAGCAATAGAATTGATGCTTGAGTAGTATTCAAAAGTTATACAATGAGAAAAATAAATATTATATAAATAAAATGATAAAAAAATAGCATCGAATTTTTGTTATGGATCATATCATCGTTAAAAACTACGTTAAGGCTAAAGGCATAATCGGAATCTTCAGTTTCACAGTTTAAAAAAGCAGGGAAAAGCCAATTTTCTTAAAAGTTTTCTACAATTTTCCGATTTTAATTGAACTTCTATTAAACTTTTAAATTTATTTCAAGTTAAGTTGGGGGGGGGGGGCACGTTCCCCCTCGTGCGCCCCCCCCCCCCCCCCTCCGACGCTACGCCTATGCCAGTTAGGGAAACCCATATGTTTATCTGCTTTATCTCACGAATTTAACTTATCTCTGTAAATAATATAGTAAAGATGTTTGCTAAAAGAAAAAGAAATGTTGGAAGTTCATTCTTCAGTGTGGTTGGACTACCATGTTTGGATGTCAAGTAAGTTTTCTTACGTGACATGATGGAAGATATATGCGTGATATTTACGACATAAAAATGCTTCAATAATTCCCGACAATTAAATCAAAAGAGACGCCACATTTCTTTGCTGATTCAATATGAAAAGTGGTAAAATTAAAAATAAATGTTTTTTAAGAGCTTAATATATAAAATATATTCAGATACTTTGAAAAGCTTGTTAAAATATAGTATTAAACTAGTATTCAATGACTTTGAAAAGTTTGTTAAAAAAGGGGATTAAACTAGTATTCAGTGACTTTGAACATCTTGTTGAAATATAGGATTAAACTAGTATTCATTGACTTTGAAAATCTTTGAAAAGATGAAGTGAAAAGTGACTTTGAAATATAGTATTAAACTAATATTCAGTGACTTTGAAGAGCTTGTTAAAATATAGGATAAAACTAGTATTCAATGACTTTGAAAAGCTTGTTAAAATATAGTATTAAACTAGTATTCAGTAACTTTGAAAATCTTGTTGAAACATAGTATTAAACTAGTATTCAGTGACTGAAAATCTTGTTGAAATATAGGATTAAACTAATATTCAGTGACTTTGAAAAGCTTGTTGAAATATAGTATTAAACTAGTATTCAGTTTTGAAAATCTTGTTGAAATATAGGACTAAACTAGTATTCAGTGACTTTGAAAAGCTTGTTGAAATATAGATTCTTTTGATTATTTGTCGAAAATAAATGAAGCAATTTTATGTTATAAATTTCACGCATATATCTTCAATCATGCCACGCGAGAAAATTTACCTGACATCCAAATATGGTCGTCCCACCACACTAAAGAATGAACTTCCACAATTCTTTTCCTTTTAGCAAACATCTTTACTATATTAGGAAGGAAAACTGGCCCCGTTATGTTGGCACGGGGTTTACCACTAACATACTGAGTATATAGGAGGGAAAGAGAAGAAATGAGGGAAAAAACCCAAGAAAGAGGGAAAAGGGTATTTCTGAGAGGTTGCATGGGGTGACCCCCAAGATGATCAATTTATGAAAATCCTGTAAGGTGATAGCGGTATAAGAGATGAATATAAATATGAAAATTTTGAGAATAACCGAGGCCTTATTAAACACAACCTTCAAAGTATCTATGTGTAAGTAACACACATAAGTTATGATACCTACAAAAGCTTCGTTATTAAGTGTATTCGTTATATAGAAATTAACTTACGTTGTAAAAACTTACTCTTTTAAATTAGAAAAGATAGATTAAAATAACTAAACTATTACTAATAGTTTAATGAAACATTAGTCGTTAAAGTATTTTCATTTGGCGAAGTGAAAATAGATGTATGACAAACGAGGAAAAAAAATTTAATATATATATATATATATATATATATATATATATATATATGTATATATATGTATGTGTGTGTGTGTTTGTTTGTTTGTTTGTGTGTGGTTGTGCATGAACGCACATGACTGCTAAACACCCAAGTATTGTGGGCGTAGGCGTAGATAGAGACTGGATTTTTCATACACATATTTAAAGCATTTCTCATAGCTAGCATCACAGCATGGTGTGCCAAATTCCATCGCCAAATATATTTCCTTTGGCAGTATTTTGCGAGCAAATAAGACTAATCATGGTCTTCCAAAATTTCGCAGGCGTATTGTGTTCGAAATGGAAGCTGTTCGACGCCTCGTACCCCCGGTGATGTTTTGATGGCTTATTCGTTCATTTTTAATCAAAGCGCATCTTTTCCGGTGTTTATCTAGTCCCGTTGATCGGATCGATAATTAAAGACCCGATCGGCCGACAGGTGGCGCTGACGTCGCGAAATCCTCCACAACCTGTACATCATTTTCGCGAGCCTTGCGCGCGCACGGGTTACTCGTTCGAGCTCCAGTTTTGTTGTGAGGAGAAAAATAATGCATAACGAGGGATGCGAAATACAAATGAAAAATCGAACATTGATTAGGGATTTTTGGGGACTCGCGGTTTTTCCGCCCAAGTTTTTGGCTTGCGTTTTTGCCACGGATGATTTATGACTTGCTTGGGAAAAAAAAATTTTTTTTCTCTTCTTTTTCTGCTCCCATCATCCGATATTTATTTCTGGTGCAAATACATAGATTCGCGATGAAAAAAAAAGTTTCATTCATTCCGGTGCCTTTGATCGACGAGTGAGTGAAAGCTGCTAGGTGTATTCGTTTTAAGTTTGTTTATAGCGTTTTTCCCCAACTATAGGAACTGTATCGCTGCTTGCAGAGAGCTTTCATTATTATCTTTTTTCTTTAGTCTAGGGTTTGTAGAACCGGGTATCTGTTCCAAAAATTATTTCAGAACCGGGTACCCGAGTATTACCAGGGTTTGAATAATAAATGACCCACCAAACATTTGCCCTAAATGTTAATGAAAAAAACTATATTTATTTATACTGTATAGAATTTTAGTTTAATTGATAATTAAAAATATATTTTATAATTTCTTGTGTTGTTTTGTTGCTTATCCCACTTGACCGAAAGCAACATCAGATGAAGTCCATATAGGCAAAAGGTGGCCGCTCCGGTTTTTAATTAGCACCACAAGGGTCGGAGTCTGACTTGGCTACGAACCGGTCCCATAATTTTGAACCGACTCAAGTGACGAGACCGCTACACTTGACCCCGCACCTTCAGAGGTAAATTTGAGAACTTGCAGGACATTGCAGCCACGACGAATTTTTCGTGCACCAGCCGCCTTTAGTGTACACGGCGGTGGATTTGTCAGCGACGAGCATCGAACCAGTGACGTTTAATTTGACGTATACAAAATATCCATCCTCACCTCATATCTATCTGGCAATCTATAATTGGCATATATATATATATATATGTGTGTGTGTATATATATATATATATATATATATATATATATATATATATATATATAGAGAGAGAGAGAGAGAGAGAACGATCGATCGATAGATAGATAGATAGATAACCGATATAAAGAGATGATACCAGTTTACTTAATTTCCCTAGACATCTTAATATGATTTTCCTTCATGCGTAATTTTACAGATTCAGCTATCATTCATTCATTCATACATACATACATACATATACATACATACATACATATATATATATATATATATATATATATATATATATATATATATATAAATGGAAGCTGAAACTGTAAATTGACACTCGAAGGAAACCCATAATACGATTTCTAAGGGAAATTAAGTAAACTAATATAATCTCTTTATCAATAGTGCCGATATTATAGTTAAACGATGGATTGGTCTCGATGATGGACATCGGGATGGATGTAGATGATGGACATCTCTAAGATAAATACACCTGGGCAATGGACAGTACTTCAAAAATCCAGGAAAAGGGGGACCAGCAGGTTTAATCCGCTAATGCCTAGCCTCCACAATCACTAGCCAAACAAAAGACGAAATAAAAGAGTGTGTCTTTGTATATATATGCATAGATTTATAGATATAAAGATGCAACGATGTCTTTTCCTCTGTGGCTCTGACCCCCCGAACAAATTGAAATCCGAATTTCTCTATAGCTTGACCATTGATGTAAACAGAATGGACTGCTGTACACACCTTAAAAACAGAATCTGAAATCAGATATGCCTCTCAGAAGAGTCAAAACCACGCGTGTGACCACGTGCAAGCGAAAAGTGAAATAGACAAGGATCCTGTCTGGATACAGTCAAATTTACATATACACTAGACGTAGTGACTAAACACAGATACGATTTTTACACGGGAAGGATATACAAATAATATTATGTAAACATAGGCCCGTATTTGCCCATCTCCAGTTTTACAGAATAGCTCACTCAGACAGCACGTGGAGAATTTTCATGCTATATATACCGAAGGTGTGTTGTACGAATTATAATGTTGCATGAAGGAGAGTGGCTTAGGACTTTTTGAAATGGTAATTGAAATTCAGCTATAATAGATGTTATAATGTGAAGAAATATTTTAATGTTGATATGCATTATATTCAGTGTTATATCCTGTTTATCGACCCCCGAGTCACGAAAATTCACCCTTTGGGTCCAGTGAGGACATCAGCAAAAGACCTGAAGCCATAATAACTCACGTTTTCATTTTATCAAACAATTATTGCTAACTTCATTCCTGAATTCATGAATGAAATAACCATGGCCACGTGTGTGGTCCGATATCTGTGCAAACCCCTTTAACACCGAGACAGCTAATAATTCTCAAGATTAATACTTTGTGTTCTTCATTTCCATTCAATAGCTAAGACTTAATTGCAGCGCATGCCCACGGTTCCGATTCGGCTAAAAGAGTTTTTATCTAAGTACATATTTATTACTGAAACGTGTGGGGAAACAGAACAACCCTAGATGAGGGCTTATAATTATACACTGGCGGTTGGAGCTATGCGTTAAGATTCGCTTTTAGGGGCTGCTGGTAATAACATTTTTATCAGCTAAATGCCGTGATATTTTTCTGCTTGAATAATATCGTCATGGGTGACAATTGAACCTGATCCAAGCGCGGTCGCTTTAAGCGCTGTCAAATGATGAATGAAGAGACGTCATTAAATGTGACATCGACAAATGCTTGTGTATAGTCGGACCCGTAAGTGGGACTATTTAGTCATAAGGCGACATTTGTTAAGTTGTCTTAAGCTATTAGCTATTGTTTGGTGATAGAGCTTGAATTCTAATACTGAGATATTGACTGTCATGCTCGGTGAAATATGCCGATCGCCCAAACTCCACAATGACGTACTCTGAATTCCCCATTATCCATACTAATGGATGCACGGCTGTTCGTGGAAAATCGCGTATAGCACGGCTAACCTAACAATGATCCTGAAACCTTTAGTAGCCATGTTGGATAACGTATCTCACTTTTTAACCTATGGAGAACATTTTCTCAATGACTGTCGACTTGAATTTAGACAATTTAAAAACAAACTGTTTATCTATATATAAAAAAACAGTTCCGTAACTGACTGACTGACATATAACGCACAGACCAAACAGCTGGATATAAAGGGCTGAAATTTTGCATGGCGATTCTTCTTATAGTGTAAGGGTACAACACTAAGAAAGATTTTTTGAAAAATTCTTCTTAGATTTTTTAAAATTAAATTTTTAAGCTGTTTTAGCAACTTTTTTTAGGTTTGCATTTAAAATAATAATTTGAGGGTTATAAAATTTATATCACGAGAACGATCACAAAAATTCCTTTAAAATGAAATCTTTTTTCGGTTCTTTACCTCCATTTTCTGATTTTTGGTGAATTTTTAAACATTAATTTTTAGAATTTAATTTATTAAATGCTGATCACGTGGTTTCTTTTCTTTTTGTGATACTTTAAACTAATTTATCGTCACGTGCATAGCAACGAAATAGACCAAAATTATTTTTTTTTCTTGCTAATGCGGCAGACGATTGGACATTATCCAAAAAATATTAAAATGCAGTAAAAGATATGTTCCTCAAACTGTGCTATATTAACTGTACTATATTCTTTAGTATGTTCTATTAGATTTAATTTTAATATTTTTTCTACATTATTTTGTCTATAAAATATCCCTTACGATTTTTTATAGATAATTTTTTTTTTTTGTTTTTGAAGAAAAAAAATTTTGGCATTAATTGCATACATTGACCGTTGTATTTAATTTGAATGTTCTCCGTAGCGAAGCGCTGGTTTTCAGCTAGTTTTTTTTAAAAAAATCTTTAAATTTGATTCAACAAACACTGGAAAAAATTCCGGTTATATTCTGACCACTTCAAAGGTTTCTGTTGCGTGCATTTTACAGAGGTCAAGATGGCCCCACTCTTAGTGTAAGAGCATTTTTAGTTAAAAATTAGTTTTCTCAGAAAGTCCTCCGGTTTAAAAACCATGCGTGTTTCTAGTTAGGTTTTTAATTTTATAAGATTCAGACTATGTTTCATAGGTGTGATGTAATTACACACACACACACACACAAAATATATTGATCTAAAATTCGTATTATTGAGTATGAAAATATGGAGTGAATTTTAAACACATTTTTTGGCTGATAAAGGAATAAATCTGAATGGCAGGATAGATTTCGTCCCATTCAACATTTCAAAACTGATGCAAAAATGTAAATTATAAGCCTGTTTATATAATAATATGTCTATACCAACGAAAATTTCTATAAAAGTGGTTAAGGTTGCGTTTTGTCTAGCAATGGTCATAGTATTGTTTTTCTAATAACAGTTTTATGACAGCATATTTTTACATTTTGTTTTTAGCATATAAAGTACATCTCTATATGGAATCGAGCGTGAGATTTTGAAGCAATTATTTTTTCATTTTTTCTGAAATTTTTGTTTTTTCTGAAAAAAAAACTTTTGTAAAAACGTGGCTTTTGACCTTTTTTAATTTTTTTAAAATTCTATGAAACATATTCCTTATAGTTTATTATAGGGATGAAAAGTTCAGAAAATTAACTCATGGACTTCCTTGAGAAAAGTAAAACAATTAAGTAAGTGAAAAAGCTAGGTAGAGTAATAGAAAAGGAATACAAGAAACTCCTATCTAATATGGAATCAAAACATTGGCCTTGGTTCGTATTCAAGCGTTTCAAGATTATAATCCTTTAAGATTATAGTACAACTGAACTACAAGCCTAACATCCGAGATGAGTGTATTTCAACTGAGATTAATTTTTGTAATTCTTGTGTGATCAATCCTACTCTGTCAGATCACAGACGTAATGGGTTGTAATTCAGTTACACTAGATGTATAGATTGTATTAGAAATAACGTTATTTCATAAAATAATCAACTTTTTTTGGTATGTATAAAATTTACTAGCCATGCTACTAGTAGCATAATTCGGTACTTGAATAATTCACTTTGTATAAGGTCAATTTTCATTCGACATTTTTAACGCTGAGATGGAAAAATGTCGTTGAAATAATATTTCCTCCTGTTATTATAATACCGGTGCCAAGATTTGGAGACGCAAGTTCGATCCTCGCCCTAATACAGTTATACCACCAAAATCGTAGCTAACTTTTGGCTTTAATTCTTTGCATAAGTAACTGGAAAGGAAAGCCATTTTGTTCAGTTCTTTTTATATTTAGAGTTTTTTTTAAATGTCTTAAATAATTAATATATAAGTTATTATGCCTCTCGAGATATAATTCTGCTTCTAAATAATCAGGTAATATATGAAGGCCTTATTTGAATAGTGGTCCAACTCCAATTTTTAAAAACATGGAGTTAGCCTCACTTTCATGTTCATACAAGTCATTTCAATCTTAATTTCAAACTGGTACACTTCCAGCTTATTTCTGTTGCCAACAGAGGGCATTACAAATCAGACTTCAGCAGTTATTTCTCAGCGCTCATTAGACTTTAAGGCTCTGTATCTCAAAATGAACAATTTAGGGTTAATAATTATCGTAACAGTTGTAGAATGATATATTTAATAAAAAAAAACATTTAAAAAAAATACAACGCTTAAAATTTCTCTCGTATCAAATATGTCCTTTTTCTGTTTTTGGCTCTCCTGTGTATGTAGACATTACCAATTGGCTATTGGCACTGTTTATCTTGGCCACCCTGCCCTACACATATTGCAGATAAATGCATAATAAAGGTTATAATCTTAGTTAAAAATTTTCCTCTGTTTTTTATAGTTTGATGCAATTTTTCCTATTATGAAATATTTTTCATCCGAATATTTTCATTCAAAGTTTGACCTCTTGCTCTCCATATTAAAAGTTTTTATACAAACTTTCGCATACAAATTTTAGGTAGATGGAAACCACAAAGTTGCATATGAGCCAGGGCTTCGACAAACGGACATTTTCCCAGCACCACTTTATAAAGCATGGCTCTCATTACAATTTACGTGGTTAAGAGCTTTTTCCACTCCAGAAATATTCTCGATTCGCGAGCACATTCATTCAAACCTCCCATTCCATTATAATGTCATAAAACAGGTTCAACTCGTGCTAAAGGAAGAAAGAATGAAAGAGAGAACCAAAGAAAGAAAAAAAAAAACACCGTATAAATAAAGTAAAGCAGTAGGTACAGACCGTTTTCCCCTTTACTTCACTTTCTGGCATTCTTGAAACTCTGCCAAAAAAATGGTATAGTTTTTTTTTTTTTTTTTAATACTTTGTCGACCGCCACTCGCTCTGGTGATTATGCCATCTACGCCGTGCGTGGCTCTCTCTCTACTAGACATGTAATAACCTAACCAGTTCCTCACTATCGGATTCGGTTTTGTGTTTTGTTTTGACACTGGGACTGTTTGCATGTAGTCGGTAGCGGAGGGAGTTGGTTTTTTTTTTTTATTTATTTGTTTACGTCTCTTAGTTTTTCCAGCTGTTTGTAAAGAGTTGACTGTCAGGTTATTATTCCCTTGGGTTTGAGGAAGTATTCAAGAGTAAGCATTCTTTTTTCAAGTGTGGAACTTTTAAATGGACGCTGCAGTTTGTGAGAGAAGATTCAGTCGTACTTTGATAAAGAGGATATTTTACATAAGGGGTCAGGTACCTTTTAAAGACCAAGAGACTCGACAAACATATTCTATTTTCAATCACCAGTAGTTTCTAAAATAATTTATTGAGAAATATGCAAATTTTACTGCGAGTTAAACACATTTTCTTCTTTATAAATATGGCTCTTAATTTTTTCTAGCTTGGGGATAAATATTCCCCCTCATCTTTCACTATATATCAGCTCTCTCTCTCTCTCTCTCTCTCTATATATATATATATATATATATATATATATATATTATATCTCTCTCTATCTCTCTCTCTCTCTCTCTCTCTCTCTCTCTCTCTCTCTCTCTCTATCTATCTATCTATCTATATATATATATATATATATATATATATATATATATATATATATATCTCTATCTCTCTATCTCTCTCTCTCTCTCTCTCTCTCTCTCTATCTATCTATCTATCTGTCTATATATATATATATATATATATATATATATATATATATCTATCTCTCTCTCTCTCTCTCTCTCTCTCTCTCTATATATATATATATATATATATATATATATATATATATATATATATATATATATATATATATATATATATATATATATATAGCTATATCTATCTCTGCATCTCTATATCTATCTATCTATCTATCTATATATTCATACGCGACACAGATTCTGCAACGCATTATTTTAGGGCGAGTCCAAGTCCGAGATCTGCCGACGACCCAAGGTTTATAAACTGGCATTGGACAACAGAGGGTAATCACACAGTAAAAAGATATCTGCTGGTCCGACCTGCGTTTAACCTGCAACAAGCGACAATTGTCTGAGGTGTGGGCACATCGTCGAAATATGTGTGTGTGTGTGTGTTTGTATTAATGTTAAAATTATTCATAATGATATGCTTGGTAGTTCAAGTGTTAAATGTATACTCTTCATTAAAATTTACCATGGTCCTGCTCATTTCTCAGATACTGGGCAAAATGTTTTCTACATTCTTATTCGATATGGTATCCAAGTCCAAACCTGGGGTCTAATAAATTATTGTTATTCCTTCCGACCATTTGGACTCCACTATAGCGACCGTTTATCAGTAGGGAGAATCCAATTTTTATCCAACTGACATGTAACAGACGTGATGAAGTGCTCACTTTAATCGCCTTTTCCGTTGATACTGAAATTTACCATTCTAGATATCGCTACAGATAAGTCATGATGTAGGTATGGGCTTCATATCTAGGTCTCAGCTTAAGAACAGAAAACCTAGAGGAAACGAGATCAGTACAGAGGAATTGGTAATTATAGAGGAAACTGTATATTTTTTGTCATTATCATGCCTCTAGAACCATTTTTTGAGATTAAAAATGGTGAAAAATCAAAAACAAGAGGGACGGAAAAAAATTGAGAAAATAAACCTTTGTGTGTGGGGGAGGGGGGTGATGGTTACTGCTATAAACAATCATAAGAAGACGTATTTATGTAATCTTCATGGTCGGTTTTCACCGTTGTAATGGACGCTTTTCTGTATACTACAACACATGAAGATGAAACAAATCGCTCGATGACATGAGCGAAATCCTTTCAATTACTTTACTTTGCTCAAAAAAATTACTCAACGCACCATGCATCTACGCTAAGGACGAAACTATTCCTTGACTGATGTATGAAAGCGGTAAAGAAGCACGTTTTCCTTTATATATTCCATTCGTTCACATCTGTGATGTAAATTTAACACATATATATTTTTCTTTCATTTTTTTTATCGTTGGATTACATGTCTTCTTTTAGACGTTCTTAATCAGTGATGGCTGACTGACTCAAACTAGTTCTTAGTCACGCGCGCCTAACATGACCAAAAGAAAAAAAAACCAACCACTTATTTTTCTGGTAATATTGGTGAATACTTTTATACCCGTCGTTTAACAAACGAGCGCGACGTCTAAGCGGATATAGTGTTCACCCGTCATAGTGAATGCATTTAGGTTTTTTTCTTTCTTTTCTTCTTGTTATAAAGAAAACAGAATAGTAATGTAGAAAACCTCAGTGTAGTCACTGTAAGAAAGATAAACTTTGATTCCGATTTCCAGCCCAGAAAAAGGCTTCTTTTGGGAAGAGATTTCTGCTCTAGGCTCCTGAAGAAGAGGGTAGGCAGAGCCCGACTTAGCCTAATTGGGGCCCGGGGCAAAAACTTCGTTGCCCCCCCCCCCCTCTGCTTCACTACTTCAGTAATGAAGAACCGAACTTTATGGAGGTATTTAAATTTTTCACCTCATTATAGATATATAACAAGAAAATTGACTAGAACCTAAAATAGCTATAAAGTCCCCCCCCCCTCCAATGGTCAGACGAAATATTGTTCTGTCCATTTTATTGATTTTCAGACAATTCTATGTCCATCATTAAAAGGGATATAGCACATCTAAAAAAAGTTCATTAAAGAAGGAAACGCAAAGTAAACTTTCTATTCGATTTGGGGGCCCCCCTCTAATGTGGGGGCCCGGGGCAACTGCCCCGTATGCCCCTGCCTTAGTCAGGCTCTGAGGGTAGGTTTTCTAAAATCGCTAATTTTTTGTGCTGCAATTAGTGACATGACTGTGGCATCTTTCAACTGAGGGCTTGAAGACTGCACTTTCTACATCTCCAGTAAAAATTCTGAGAAATTCCTTATTTGTAATTATCCCCCCCCCCCCTACACTTATAGGCTGTGTGTTGTTGAGAAGCCCATAACAAGGGACGATATCTAGGTGTAAGGCTGCTGGAGTACGTCGGAAGAGTATATATTTGCAACAGAGTGCTGATTTTTTTTTTTCGAATTTCGAATGTAAGGTTTATCTTCCTAACAGCTAATTTACTGACGTTTAATCATTACTATCTTTCATCGCTGACATAGGTCCCTTATATTCTATTTCCTAGTTAATAAGTTTTAACCTTTAGCTTGCGGGACCCATTTTTCTGATTTCATCTATAAATAAATAAATATATATATATATATATATATATAAATAAATAAATAAATAAATATATATATATATATATATATATATATATATAAATAAATATATATATATATATATATATATATATATATATATATATAAATATATATATAAATATAAATATATATATATATATATATATATATATATATATATATATATAAATATATATATAAATATAAATATATATATATATATATATATATATATATATATATATATATATATAAATATATATATAAATATAAATATATATATATATATATATATATATATATATATATATATATATATATATATATATAAATATATATATATAAATATATATATATATATATATATATATATATATATATATATATATATATATATATATATATTCAACCTTGGGCCCGTATTCTTGAGATACATGCTATCCCACCCCGTCAGGAAAAGGCTAATCTTGTTTTAAATTCCAAACATAGTATAATTATAATATTCTCTCATTATAGCGAAATACAACCTAGATATATAACACTGTCAGTGACTTTTGAACCTTTATGCAATTGAATATATCATTACTCCCTCGCGTATGTGCATTTATTTTCTATTTACTAGTTAATAAGTTTTAAATTTTTAAAATTCCAAGCATAGTATTATTATAATATTCCCTCATTACAGTGAAATACAACCTAGATATAACACTATCGGTGACTTTTGCACTTTTATACAATTAAATATATGCTGCTA
The DNA here is from genome assembly GCA_907164885.2 of Dolomedes plantarius. Classification (NCBI taxonomy): domain Eukaryota; kingdom Metazoa; phylum Arthropoda; class Arachnida; order Araneae; family Dolomedidae; genus Dolomedes; species Dolomedes plantarius. The sequence continues at coordinate 53,280,131 of OU015490.1, forward strand.
TTTATTTATGCAATGTAATATTAGGCCGACACCATCATGGCGAAAATATTTTACTCGAACTGGCCACCACCGCTCGAAAACGAAAGAAAACGCAATTACATATTCTGCCCGTCATCGTTGCCTTTAAAATCCTTTCATTTATTCTATTTACTTTTAAATCGTCGTGAGAGAATTTGCGCATATTTACAATTAATACCTCAACAAAATTAAGCGAAGATCAACGTAATGTTGTAAACCAAGAGCATTCTTCTCCCGAAACAAAGAATTTCTCGGAATCGGAGGCAAATATAAATTACTGAATTATATCTCACACGTTCATTTTTAATTCGTGGCAGAATTCGGCAAGTTAATCTAAAATGCGCAGACGGCATTCTGGTATTCCGCGCGCGTGTGTATGTGTGTGTGGGGGGGGAGAGGGGGGGATATCTGGTATATTTTCTATACCATTGTGAACTGGTGGTGAATTTTTAATCACCCGTAGTTTGAAATCTCATATTTTAATTAATTTTTGCTCGTTTCCATTTCTCATCCGAAATTTTCAGGCCCGAATTAAAATTTATTTATTTTTCCGCGCTCAGTAGAGAATTCCTCCATAATGAAAACTGAAAATGTGTAATTAAGATCAAAAGAATAGCAATTTTATCCGATTCATTTTCACGGAATAAAGCTTTTATCAACAACGAAATTTTAAAAATTACCCGATGTTTGCCGCGTAATTTTCTAATAAACTGTTGCGGATTTCTAAAAACAAACACGGATTTAATTACTGAAAATTTTAAAAGCTGTGCCAGGCTATATGTTATTTGTTTTGCGATAATGAATTCGTAATATCCTGGAAAGCAATGAATTTCATCATGTTTTGTTTACAGGTAAATATAATTTAATTTAATTAAAAATAAATCAAAATTTTTGTCAGTTTCTCCTCCCCCCCCCCGTTTTCAAAAATTAATAATTGCGCCAGAATTAATTAATTTTGTTTTTATTTTCTTGTATCCGATTCAAATATTTCGTGACTTTTTTTTTAAAAGTTTTAAAATGCTTTTCCAATATTTTTGAAATCTGGTCATGAAGTGCAAATTAGTGCAACCAAAAAATGTTGAAAGAGTGGATATACATTTATAGTAGCATTTTTGTGAGTTTCTTTATCCTTACAATTATTAGTAATTGCATAGTAATTAATTATTTTGGTTTATTTTCATGTTTCTTAATTGAATATCTCGAGGCACGTGTCAAAGTACTAAACGGATTTAGATGTGTTTTTTTAACTGGTTTTTCAGTATAACTCATTGCAACTAAAAATATTGACTAAATAGTAATACAGAAACATATTTTTGACAATTTCCTGTTCTTTGAAAAATCAATAATTGTGTAGTAATCAGTTATTTTGTTTATTTTCATATTTCATAATTAACATTTCGCGACATGTTTTTAAATATTTAAACGGATTTAACTTTTTGTAACTGTTTAGCTTCAAATGTATTAACATCTGTAAAGCAATGTAACCATATTAACATCTTTTAGAGTAATATTTTTAACAGTTTCCTCTCCTTTGAAAAATTAATAATTGCATAATAATTAATTATTTTGTTTTATTTTCATAATCCTTAGCTGCATAATTCGAGACGTGTTAAAGTATGAAACATATTTTCCTTTTTTTTTGACTGGTTTTCCGGTATAATTCAATGCAACTAAAAATGTTGACAGAGTGCAACTAAAAATATTGACAGAATAGTAACCATATAAACATCTTTTATAGTAACATTTTGACAGTTTTCTGTTCTTCGAAAAATTATTAATTGCATAGTAATCAATTATTTTGTTTATTTTCATGTTTCTTAATTAACATTTCGCGATATGTTTTTAAGTATTAACTGGATTAAACTTTTTGTAACTGATTTACAGTTCGTAACTTAAAACGTTGACAGAATGTAATTTAAAATGTTGACAGAATGCAACTAAAAATGTCGACAGAATGTAATTTAAAATGTTGACAGAATGCAACTAAAAATGTCGACAGAATGCAACTAAAAATGTTGACAGAATGCAACTAAAAATGTTGACAGAATGCAAATTAAAATATTGACAGAATAGTAACCGCATAAATATATACGAGAGTAACATTTTGGAAGTTTTCTCTTCTTCGAAAAATGAATTATTACATAATAACCAGTTATTTTGTTTTTATAATTAATATTACGGTTTTTAATTAATATTTCGGGATATGTTTTGAAGCATTAAACGGATATCTTTTATTTTTAATATTTTTAAAATTTATTTTTATTTTATTAACAACTGGTTTCACTGTATGCAACTTAAAATGTTAAGAGAATAGTAACCGTATCATTTTTGACAGTTTCCTCTTCGAAAAATTACCACTTGCATAGTAATTAATTATTTTGTATTATTTTCACAATTCTTAATTGAATAATTCGAGACTTGTATTGCATACTTAGTAATTGCATAGTAATTAATTATTTTGGTCTTATTTTCATTTTTCTCAATTGAATATTTCGAGACATGTGTAAAGTTTAAAAAAAAGTTAAAGTATTAAATGGATATCTTTTTTATTTAAACTTTTTAATCAATATAACTTAATGCAACTAAAAATGTTGACAAAATAGTAACCATATTTACATCTTTTAGAGTAACATATTTGACAGTTTCCTATTCCTCGAAAAATTTATAGATGAATAGTAATTAATTATTTTGTTTTTCTTTCGTACTTCTAAATTAAATATTTCACAGTAATTCTCGCATTTCATGTTTTTTTTTTTTTTTTTAACTGGTTGTACAGGTAAATTCAACGCAGCTAAAAAAGCTGAAGACAGGATAGTAACTGTATATACTGAACAAGAATAACTTTTTTTCGGTATTTTTAGTCGTGCATAAATAATAACAATGGCATTATTTTGTTTAATTTCGTGTATCTCAATTTAATTTTTCGCGTTATAAGGATTTAAAGTGATTGCTTTTTTAAAAAAACTGTCAAAATTGTCAATTAATTTAGCTGAAAATGTTTAAAAAATAGTAACTGTCAGAACAAGTTTTTTTCAGTGTCTTTTGTTTCCAAAAGTAATAATTGCATCGAAACTTGTGTAAATATTTCACGTCAGGTTTTAAGGTTTTAAAATAGTAAAATTTTTTTTAAAAAAAGGTGATGCGACATAGCATATTGCCAACCACAAAGAGGGAAAATATATTGCATTAATATTTTTGTCATGTTTACAGAATAGTAACCTTATTCACATCTTTTAGATTAACATATTTGACAGTTTCCCATTCTTCGAAAAATTAATAACTGCATAGTAATTAATAATTTGTTTTTCTTTCGTACTTCTAATTCTTCTTTTCTATCCCATTTTTCCAAAAATTATTACATCGGAAGGAATTATTTCGTTTTACTTTCGTGCTACTAAACTAAATACTTCGCGTCAAATTCTAAGGTTTTTAAACTGGTGATAAAATTTAATTCAAACAGGTAAAATTAGATAAATTTTATGTATGAATAAATGAGAAAATATATGCGCAAATGACAAAATGTAGTAGTTTTTCAGAAAGAAGTATCTCCTGAATTTTTGAACGCAAATTATGTTTCTAATCATAAAGTGACGGGAGTAAACATTGATATATTGATATATTCGACATTGATATATTGATATATTTGACTAAATACTTCGCGTCAAATTCTAAGGTTTTTAAACTGGTGATAAAATTTATTCAAAAAAGGTAAAATTAGATAAATTTTATGTATGAATAAATGAGATAATATATGCGCAAATGATAAAATGTAGTAGTTTTTCAGAAAGAAGTATCTCGTAAATTTTTGAACGCAAATTATGTTTCTAATCATAAAGTGACGGGAGTAAACGTTGATATATAATTGAAATTTAAAAGTTAAAATTAAATAAAGAAATTTATAAAAAAAATTTAAACTGTTTTACCATAAAATTTTTAGATTTAACAAAGCTACTGGAATTTCATCGTAGAAGGTTTGGGAGGGGAATTTTCAAAATTGTGAGGAAACAATGTTAAAGAAATGTACACTCGAAAGATTTTACAAAAAATGCAAAAAAGGTTTTACCAGAAATTATGCTAACCCAAAATTTTAGCAGCAACACCGCCAAAAGATTCCATATTGGAGATACACTTTCAAATTTAACGACAGTCTGCATTGCAAACCTAAACTGAGCTGAGCTGAGCTATTTCAGTTTCGCAGGTATAAATGATAAGGCTTCGAATTCTCAGCTAAAAACGTAATCGAAAAATTTTTCGTGGCAAATTATGTTTCTATCTATAGAGAGGGTGGAAGGAAACTCTGATGTATTACTCGGGCGCAAAGGGTTGTGATAAAAAAAATATGTTTTAAAACTTGTATCTCTTCCAGAGATTTCAAGGAATATTATCAAAACTATTTAAATCTGTCCTTAAAATTTTTGTGCATAACAAATTGGTCAGGGAATTTTTTTTAATTGTTAAGTTATTGGTCAATTAGTTTATAAGTTTGGTTAAGGGAATTTTTCTGAAACTGTCAAGTTTTTTTTTATATAATGCTAATGTTATAGCATTATAAAAACACCAGGGTTGAAGTCCATTTAGAGCAGTGGTTTTTAACCGGGGTTGTTAGAACCCCTGGGGTGCAAGAGAAGGTTCTAAATTTTTAATGGAAATTACCAATTGTGTGAATCATTTGATGGATACTTTTCTATGGGAAATATAAGCAAAATTAATAGACGGATACTCAATCCATTTTTGTTTGACCTAAATTCAATGGACGACAACGTTTTATTAAAAGACGATCTTATAGCAATACGAGCTAATGCACGTATTGAAATGGTATTTGAAAAACTGGACAGTTCTGGCGTACGCAGTCAGAACTTTATCCAGAACTGGCTAAAGCAGCATTAGAGGCACTTTTACCATTTGCCACCACTTCCTTTTACCCTTTTAAAATGAGTTTTTCATCACTTTTGCACATCAAAACAAAAGCCAGTAATCGCTTAAATGCGACTGATGACTTATGTGTGGCTCTTTCGAAAAAAGAGCCTCGTTTTAAAACGATAATTATGAACAAACAACAACAACGTAGCCATTAAAAATATATATATATTGTTTTATATGTAACTAACTGAAAACCCGCACTTCGTTATGGAGTACATTCAAATTAAATACAATGGTTAATGTATGCAATTAAAGCCAAAAAAATAAATATATATATTTATAATAAATACTACGATCAATGTAAACAATTGATGTAAAATATATATATATATATATATATATATATATATATATATATATATGTATTTATAAAAAAATCGTAAGGGATATTTTTAAAGACAAAATAATGTAGTAAAATATATTCAAATTAAAACTAATACGACATACTAAAGAATATAGTACAGTTAATGTACAGTTTGAGGAACATATCTTTTACTGTATTTTAATATTTTTTCGGATAATGTCCAATCGTCTGGTGCATTAGCAAGAAGAAAAAAATATTTTTTTTGTCTATTTCGTTGTTATCACATGACGATAAATTAATTTAAAGTACCAGCAAAAGAAATCACGTGATCAGAATTTAATAAATTAAATTCTAAAATTTAATCTTTAAAAATTCACCAAAAATCAGAAAATGGCGGTGAAGATTCGAAAAAGATTTCATTTTAAAGGCATTTTTATGATCTTTCTCGTGATATAAATTTTATAACCCTCAAGTTATTATTTTAAATGCAAATTTTAAAAAATTACTAAAACAGCTTAAAAATTTAATTTTCAAAAATCTAAAAAAGAATTTTTCAAAAATCTTTCTTAGTTCACCCCTACACCATAAGAAGAATCCCCATGCAAAATTTCAGCCCTTTAGGTCCAGCGGTTTGGTCTGTGCGTTGTATGTCAGTCAGTGAATCAGTCAGTTACGGAACTGTTATATATATATATATATATATATATATAGAGAGAGAGAGAGAGAGAGAGAGAGATAGATAATATAGTATGTATTGTAAATGTATTAATTTTTCATGCAATAAATAAATTATCTTGCAGTAAATGTCATTTCCTAAATAAAAAATAGAAACACATATGTCAAGGGGATGCGAGAGCTTGTTTTCAGATTCAAGGGGGTGGTGACTATTCAAAAAGGTAATGAACCACTGATTTAAAGGAATGGTAAATACTCTCTCCTGGTAAATTTTAAATAGAACCTCTTTAAATTTTATTTAGTCTTCGTTACAAATTAATTTATGCTATTGCAGTGATAAACTGCAAAGTTTAGTTCTCGTATAGAAAAAGTGTAGTCGTGAACTTTTCACTTATAGGACGCTTGTGGAAACACAAACAGGAACAAATGACGCCATATAAACCACAGTATATTTATAAAGGATTGCTACTTGTTTCGAACTAATTAATAGTTTACCGCCAGGCCGAAAAGCATACATTCAGTGAAACCAAATGTTCCTCGGCGTGACTATTAATTAGTTCGAAACTTATCCCTTTTATTTTATTGTGGTTAATGTAAGAAGTCGTTTGTTAAGCGAATTTTTCATTTAAAATTATGCATATAATATCCACGTCGATTTAGAGAAGTGTTAAAATATTCATATGCAATAGATCAATATTTGCATTCTAAATTTAGTAAAATTTAATTTAAACATATTTAATATTTTCAAACTTGAAGCATTATCAAATTCTTAGAATATTTTTCAAAACAGGTATTCTAGACTGTATATTTCTTTCCAGTTTAATTAGATGGATAGATATGGTCTAAACACACGAATTTTTTATTAAACCAAAAATGCATATATGTCAGTATAAATGCATTTTTCTAGTGCTTTGGCGATGCTTTGTCCAAAATTATCGCCAGTCTTTTTTTTTTTTTCCCCGGTGAATCGAAAAATAGCATTAAAAATGAAATTAATATTTCTTATCAATTACATCTTTCCCTGTTTAAGTCTCCTGCTATTGACTTGAACCGCGAGAAAACTTTGTAATAACATAACTCGACGTGATTTTTGATAAACCAGAAACATGTGATGGGTGGAGTGGAATCGTGTTCGATATATTTCGATTAGAAAAAAAAGCAAAGAAAAAGCAGTTGCGATAGATAAAAACTCGACCTTCCGTTACAATGAACAATCACGTTGAGGAAAAAAAAACTCGTTCGAAAATAGAAAGAGAACCGGAATTCTTGGAAGTGTTTTAGGAAGAAAATATATATTCCCAATATCCCCGTTTCTGATATCTCTCTCTCTCTCTCTCTCTCTCTATATATATATATATATATATATATATATATATATATATGTGTGTGTGGGTGTGTGTGGGTATATATTCATATATATATATATATATATCTGTGTGTGCGTGCGCATGTGCATGCATATATTCATATATATCTGTATCCCCCCTCTCTATCTACCTATATATATATATATATATATAGGTAGATATATATATATATATATATATAGGTATATATATATATATATATATATATATATATATATATATATAGGTATATATTGCGAACCCGGTATATAAAGAATTCACGAATATAACGAATGAAAATTTTGGTCCCGCCTTTTTTCTATTGTACGTAATTTAATTAGTATTGTGCCAGTTTAATCGATTTTAGTCGATTTAATTCATTAATAATAATTTTTTAATAGATTTTATAATTTTTTTAATACATAATTATTGAATATTCATTGCAACTAATGAGTTATACATTTTGTGAACTCTAGCATTTTTCATAACGTTTCGGATATAGCGAACCACCGGATAAAGCGAACAAAACCTTTGGTCCATTGAAGTTCGTTATAACGGGGTTCGACTGTACACACACACACACACACACACACACACATATATATATATATATATATATATATATATATATATATATATATATATATATATATAGATATAAATTAGACTCTTAATTCCAAATCAGAAACTTAAGATTTCCAGAGAGAATTACATTTTTTAATTTCAATTTTATTTATTTATTGTTTTTGCATAGCTAATTTATATTTTATTTATTTGTTTCTACAATACATTTATGACTATTTTTCATGATTTTTTTTATTTAATCTATTTCTTACCAAATTTTTATTTTTTATATTTATTTATTGTGCCTTTTAATTTATATCGTATATATTATAAGTTATATGGGATAACTTCCATATACTATATTACGACTTTTACCGTGGCTTTTACATTTTAAACCCTACTGTTGGTCTCTACTGTGTCACACAATTTTCCGATATTCATTGTTACATTGTTTCATGATATTGTATAAAGTTGTGATGTCGACTTTAATTGTGAAATACAACTTAGAAAGCAAAACTATGAGCAGTTATACCAAAAAATTCACTTAATATCCTAAAAGAATTCACTTAATATCCTAAAAAGTTCACTTAATATCCTAAAAAAATTCACTTAATATCTTTAAAAAAATTCACTTAATATCTTTAAAAAAAATTCACTTAATATCCTAAAAATCAGAAATTTGATCTTAGACATAGGAAATAATAAAATGAGAAATTAAGTGCCATTTTTTTTTAAAATCATCGAAGAAAAGAGAAATCAAAAGTTTAAATTAGAAAAATATTTCTCAAGCATTACTTACATAAATACATTCTGCTGTGGATTTTTAAGGAAGTTTTTTCAACCAATTCACACCCGAAATAATGTGGAATTTCTATTGTAAAGGGCCGTTGCCTTGCCTATGACTATAGGACTTGAAACCTGACGAGAAACTCACTTGAACGTGCATACATTACATACCCCCTCCTTTATTGTCTACTGTGTAGCGAGAAATGGCGCGTTTGATTAAATCGCATCATAGTGTACTAGTAAACACTCATTATAAATCACGTGCCACCTCCAAATGGAAATTCACACCGCCAGATCACGCACTTTCGCCGAGTCCCACATGTTAAAGCTACTTGGAATTTAACTGCTGTGTAAGCAGCGAAAGTCTCGGGATGTCCACTTGCGAAAAATATCCACGGCCGTTCTGGGAAGTCTAATAAAAGAGTTGTATAGCGTCTGCGGATCTGTGATTCATTTCGGTGCGTCACCGGCCCTTTTTCTCTGACTGCTGGGAGATGAGGCATTTGGATCTTACGCAACTGTCAGATGCAGGGAGTGTTTTGGGAAAATGTAAAACTTGTAGGTGGTTGATTTGATAAGTTCATTTTTTTTCTGAGTACTTCTGAATGTAGTGAGGTTTAGCTCTGTAGCGATCGTGAACTCTTTCTTAGTTAATTTTTTCCAGTTTTTAAAATCAAATGGTCAGTTCTGACACAAAAAATAGTGCCGTAATTACAAGATATACATATGTATGTGTGTGTAAATATATATATATATATATATATATATATATATATATATATATATATATATATATATATATATATATATATACAGTGCTTTTTTCTAAAAAAAAATAGGTGGGTATACGATGTTTTCTCAAATAAAGGGGCGTATTTTTAATACCGTGTTTTTACACGTCACGTCACAGGGGACCAAAAGACTCGCAATTTAAAAAAAAATACTTTCTGTTTTATATTAACAATGGATTCGTTAGTCTCTAAAATTTCGGTTAAATTAAGCCAAAAAAAATACTTAAAAAAAAAGGTGGAGATACACCGTATCCCCATGTATCACCAGATGTATGTGTATGTATATATATATACATACACACACACACACACACACAAATAAATAAATAAATATAAATATATATATATATATATATATATATATATATATATATATATATATAAGAAAGAATATGAGATAGAAAGAGGAGGACAAACTTTAAATGTTTAATGAGGATGCTGTGATAAAATCAGTTTTGAATCTTTTGAATTACTGTTTAAAATAGTTAGATATGATGTAAATGACACGAATAAACTAAAAAATAAGCTTTATTAAAGACAAATACTAGCCATAATTATTTTTTAGAACATTTGTCTGTTATTATTTGATAATGGAAATAAATTAACTCTCAGGAATATCTACAATTTTTGGCTTTATTTGGGTGAATCTCCTCGCCAAATATATTGCTCTAAGCTAAGTTTTTAAAATTAACACTGCTGATACAAGTCGAGATGGACAGAGGCATTACCCCTGTTTATAGAAAAGGATGATGGTAAAGCCCACGTTAATATATGTATCTCTAACTGCAAAAATTAAACTTTTAACTGCCGAAACCCCATTTTTACTCGCGAAATCATCCGGCTCAATACAAAACCCTCTATGGAAGTAATCCGAAAATTTCACATACCTATGCACAGCGCTAAGTGATAGGTGAAAGAATTAATTAATTTGAATATACAATGATAAAATCAATCTCAAAATATGTACGCATGTTTTTACTTTTTGCTTAGTGTACTTTACTGGCCAAATACATCACGAATGGAAAAGGCAAACAATAGTACTAATGTAAACGTTCATGTTTTGTTTTTCGCGGCACTGATTGAAAAACATAACCACCCAGTTATGAAATGCGTTTCTTTAATGCAGCGTTTAATACTTCCTTATAGATGCAAATCAGCTACGTGTTATGCTAAGCGATGTATATCAGCATTGTAAACGGGGATAACTGGTGAGATGTCTTCGTGCGTTGCATTAATCTTCAAGCAATTACTTTTCCCTTTCACATTACTTTTAATTCCACAATGATCCGTGGTTTACTGGAGTTCTCAGTCATTCCTTACGTGGCCTGACAGTCTTTAATTTGTAATTTTTATTGTTATGAAAGGCGAAGATTCTCAGCTGTGCCAACAGATATTTTTACTACGCTGTTTATTTTTTTTAGGTTGTGATTAGTGAACTGATTTTGTTACACTAGCTGAAAACCCGAACTTCGCTACTGAGTACATTCCAATTAAATACAACGGTCAATGTATGTAATTAATGCCAAAAAAATAAATATATATATATATATATATTTATTTATTTATCTATTTATTTATAATAAATACAACGATCAATGTATGCAGTCGATGTAAAATATATATATATTTATAAAAAAAAATCATAAGGGATATTTTTATAGGCAAAATAAGGTAGAAGAAAATATTCAAATAAAATCTAATAGAACATACTAAAGAATATAGTACAGTTTGAGGAACATATCGTTTACTGTATTTTAATATTTTTTTGGGTAATGGTCAATTGTCTGCTGCATTAGGAAGAAAAAAAAATTATTATTTTTGTCTATTTCGTTGTTATGCACGTGACGATAAATTAATTTAAAGTACCAGATAAAGAAATCACGTGATCAGCATTTAATAAATTAAATTCTAAAATTTAATCTTTAAAAATTCACCAAAAATCAGAAACTGGAGGTAAAGATTCGAAAAAGATTTCATTTTAAAGGCATTTGTATGATCTTTCTCTTGATATAAATTTTATAACCCTCAAATTATTATTTTAAATGCAAAATTAAAAAAAGTTACTAAACCAGCTTAAAAATTTCATTTGAAAAATCTAAGAATTTTTTAAAAAAAATTCTTAGTGCACCTCTGCACTATAAGAAGAATCGCCATGCAAATTTCAGCCCTTTAGGTCCAGCGGTTTGGTCTGTGCGTTGTCAGTCAGTCAGTTACGGAGCTGTTTTTTATATATAGTTTACTGTTCTTAGATCATTTCTGGTAAGATATCTAGGAAACAAATTTCAAAGCAATATCCTATCTCTTGCCTATTTCAAGGTGTACGAAAAATTTTTCAGTTATTCCCTTTAGAAATATTGTAACAGAAAGACTTAAAAGCTTAATAGCTGAATATTTAAGTTTATATGATTTTCATTGGAAAATATCAACTTTCACTCACATTTTTGATTGTTATTAATGACTAAGTCCTTTTTATTGTAGTAAATGTCAAATTTGTATGTTGCATTCATATTCGTGTCACCGATCCTGTATTAACATAGCTCAAATGTAATTTATTAGTTATTACAAACTGAATTAAGCCATAAAAATGCATTTCTCCTTGTTTGTCCTTATTAAAATTAGTTATTGGAAAACGGAATATTTATGTGTGATTTAATTTCCCCTCTGAATTTCATACGCATTATAGTTTATCTTTTTCCAACAAAATATTTTATTTCATATGAGATATTTATAGCTGATTTCGCTGTATTTATTTATTTATTCTTGTAGATATTGAGCTAAATTGATTATTTTTCGTTGTTGCGTCTTTTGACCCTATCTTTTACAACTCTCGATTCTATTGTATATTCATCACAATTGTTGTTTATTCATCACTTTTCTTTGATATATTGGTTAGGTTTAGCTTATTCCAGCTCCATTAAACCCAAATAAAATGAGTCATCAGTCATAATATATACCAATGCTTTCTTTTGTTGGAAAATATCTACAGATTATCTGCTTCAAGGGACACAAAGTCAGGGCATTGTAAAGAATTATTTACCTGCACTTGTTGTGAATTCTCCGATGGTATAATTTCACTTAAACGATGCATGAAAGTAGTAAATAAATAACCTTTTAGCATTTCATCTCAAAATAAAAATTGATGGCCGTTTGAACGAATGCATTACTGAGAATTGATAAGATGTTGATTATACATGAAATGTATCTATTTTCATATTTTATTTTTCATTTCGTTTTGTGATTGTCTAAATAAAGATATTTAAAACAAATTTATTTTTCCTTTCAAATATTTGTTGGGTTCTTTTTTTTATATAATAGAAGAAATAGAAAAATATAGGAATTTTGTACCTATACCTCTACATTAATACGGAATGAAAAGTCTGACATCTATATATATAAAACAGTTCCGTAACTGACTGACTGACAGATAACGTACAGACCAAACCGCTGGACTTAAAGGGTTGAAATTTTGCATGGCGATTCTTCTTAAAGTGTAAGGGTGCAATATGAAAGATTTTTGAAAAATTCTCCTTAGATTTGTTTAAAATTAAATTTTTAAGCTGTTTTTGTAACATTCTTTAAAGTTTGCGTTTAAAAAAAATAATCTGAGGGTTATAAAATTTATATTACGAGAAAGATCATAAAAATTCCTTGAAAATGAAATCTTTTTCGAATCTTTACCTCCATTTTCTAATTTTTAGTGAATTTTTAATTATTAATTTTTAGAATTTAATTTATTAAATGCTGATCACGTGGTTTCTTTTCTTTTTGTGATACTTTAAATTAATTTTGCGTCACGTGCATAACAACGAAATAAAGTGGCAAAAAAAAATTTCTTTCTAATGCGGCAGACGATTTGACATTTTCTTCTACATTATTTTGTCTATAAAAATATCCGTTACGATATATATATATATATATATATATATATATATATATATATATATATAATTGTTTTTGGCATTAATTGCATACATTGATCGTTGTATTTATTATAAATATATTTTTTTGCTTTTTTTGTCATACTTTTTTCGTCATACTTTTTGCTTTTTTTGTCATACTTTTTGTCATACATTTGCTTTTTTTGCTGCATACATTGACCGTTGTATAAATAATAGCAGAATTATTGTTTTCGCCTGAAAAGTATCATATATAATGTTGACTACTTTGTATGAAATTTTAACCAAAAAATGTTGATATTAATATTAAATTTTAAGTTAATTATATAATTTTTGATATTAATTATATAAAAATTTAATTTAATTGAATGAAAATTAAATTTAATTCGCAATAAACTTATTCGTTCTCTAACATTTTACGTGTACTTAGCTTTTGAACTTTTGATGTTGTTTGAGGTTTCATGATAAATATTATTTTCAAAAGTAAAACCTTTATTAAATACGCCACGGTCTATAAAATTTCACATCTGAAGAAACGTAGTACCTCATGAATGGTTTCATTAACATGTATCTTTACTAATTCATTCTGTTAATGCAAATACTATAGATCTAAAAGTAGAAAAATATATTTTAAATAAAGAATTACGTGAAAACTATTCTTAATTTTCTTTTTCAGTAACACAGTATCTACGTGCATGAAATACTTAATTTATAATGTATGCGTATTGGTTAGGTTTTGCAAAGCATTTATCTTGATTCCCATCGCAAAGATTATGAATATTAGTTTCAGAGATAAGAGTTTTTTGAGCAAAGTTTTGAGTTGCGATGTTTTTGAGCAGGGTTAAATTCCTCTCACAAGTTTATTTATATTTAGTACGAAGAAAATTAGAATGTTTAGTTTTTGAAAAATAATGTTTTGTTGTTTTCTAGTTGTAAAAAATCAAAATTAAAAAGTAAAATAACTGCAGTTATTATATTTACTATTTGAGTATGAAAATAAATATTTTTTAGCAAAATTTTGAGTTTTTGAGAAAGTTTAAATTCCTCTGTCTACTACTAAGAAAATGAACTCTAAGAAAATTAGAACGTTTATTTTTTGAAAAATAATGTTTCGTTGTGTGCTAGTTGTAAAAAGTAATAAGCATAAAGTAAAGTAAAATAACTGCTGACGTCGCATAATTGCTATTTGAGTATATGATAATAAATAAAGCTTATATATATATATATATATATATATATATATATATATATATGGCTTGGTACAAGAAGTGCCTAAGTCAGTTTTCTCCACGATGACTTTGTTTGCTTATGTCTCTTTAAAAAAATAATATTTTCAATGTAAGAAGTACCCAAGTCTGTACAATGGTTTAGAAAACACTTTTAAAGCATCGGACAGGCTGGGATACTTCTTACATTGAAAATAATATTTTTTTAAAGAGTCATAAGCAAACAAAGTCATCTTGGAGAAAACTGACTTAGGTATTTCTTGTACCAAGCCACATATATATATATATATATATATATATAAAAACTGTTTTCGATGAGTATATTTTTTATTTCAATCAGATTTGAAAGTTGCAGTCGTTTTATATAGAATATTTATGAAAGAAAATATTCTACCAATTTCTTAAAAATTCTCTGCTTTTTAAGTTATCTCAGTTGTAACTACGTATCATGGGATAGATATGCTCAAACATTACAGGATGTAACTGATTAGAGTATTTGTTATCGATAATATTCATCTTAGAAACGTACATTTAATTGGTAGCTCAAAAAAGTTTAATTTCCAGACAACGTTTTTGTTTTACATCAAAACATAAAACACCGTGTTTTTATTATAACACGAAATTTCATTTTATTAACATTTCTCTCAACCCTAAGCTAAATACGAACATGAATGAAATCCAGCTTCTGTTATATTAAAATAAAAAGTGCATGCCCTATGAGCCGAAGGAAATATCAAAAGCTTTGAAATAAGAGTTGCATTTTAGCAAAATCATGGCGTTTATAGACAGAAAACTGATTAAAAATTTAAGAAATTTCCTCTCTTATCTATACGCGAGAAGCACGAAAAATTTTCTTAGACAATCCTATCTGATTAGCGGAAGCAAAATTAGCTCTTAGATTTACTGCATCGTTCTTCACTGCCTTGCTTAAAACCCTAAATTGCACAAATATATTCTTCAAAATTATGTAGAAAATTCATATAATTATAAGAACATCAGTTATTTATAAGTAATACATATTTAATTCACCTCAGTTATTTATGAAGCTTTAACAACAAACTTTATGAGACTTATTCACCCAGGATTTATAGAGATGCAAAGTTTAGAACTGTATAGTAAAAATTGCTTTTAAAATTTGAATGTAGTTGAAAGAGTGATTTCCCTCTCCTTAACTACTGATCTAAAATTTAATTATTCTGTTGTGTCTTTTGAAAAGTGAAGTTATTCCTGAATAACAAAATGGCTGAATAACTGGCTCCCTTAAAATATTTTAAAGGTCGCCGTTTCAAATGTATAAATTATGAATTTCCAGAAAAATTTTTCTGGAACAAAATTGAAAAAAAAAATCTATGAAAATATTGATCAAACAGAAAAAAATTAGTTAACTCTGAATGATAAAAATATATTTGTGTTTTTAAAGCGAAAAATAACCTGCCAGAGTAAGTAAGATGTGCTAAAATACATTGGTTCATCCAGAGTTTTGAAAAGCTTTTAGATTTTTTCATTCTGCCAAAATCTTACTTGAAAAATTTGAACTTTTAGCTTCTTTTTTTATCAAAATAACTTACATCTGAAGAGCCTAGAATAAAAAGTTTAGGGTTCTAAATATAGCATCTGTTCTTTCACTAGTACGTCAACATTCAGGAGTACTCGTAATTCTGATGAAAAAATACAGATTATTTTTTAAAAATTAGTAAACTGAATTTTAAAAAAATTCCATCTTTACCTTTGACATTAATTTTTTTTAAATTTTATACTTGTTAAAAGAATTATAACCTACATTAATTTCTGGCTTTAGAATTTTCGTTTACGTTAGAAATTAAATCTCCTGACCCCAGCATTTGAACTAGTTTTTTCATCTGAGCATTTTTTCCTGAGTTAATGCATTAACTATATTTTTTGTTTGTTTCGTAGCAGGATTTAATTTTTAAGAACTATCAGTTAGTTCATTATTTCATCATTCTCTTAATTATCCTTAGCTCAGAATATCTAAAATAGCCTATGGTATCGAAATTGATCATCAAGTTAATAAAACGATATGATTTTTTTTTATTTTATCAAATTATTTAAATCGAATTTTTTAATTTGTTTTAACGAAGGTACTTATCTAAAATGGTGTTTTTGTTCCGTGGAATGCTTTCATTTTGTACTATGCACTGCTGATCTTGATCTTTAATAAAACAACAGTGCAGTGAAAAAAAAATCATAAATTGATCAGACCATTTTGTTAATAAATTAAAGATAAAAATGAATTCTGGATAGAAATTTTTCGTTTTTTACTTAGGACGTGCGTTTAATTACAAACACCCGAGGTAAACTCTATTTTAAAATCAAAACCAAAATACTCGAAATTTCCTTCTATTTCATTACGAAAATGCAAAGATTAACTTAGCCTAAGTATGCTAACATTAATATCTATGGGCGAAAGTGTTGAAAATGCAATTATCTCAAAGTGACCATGACTTATTAATATAAATAATCAGTAGAAATATTTAACATTTCACAGCTGCTAAAAATTTATTTTATTCAGCTGTTCTTAGAATAGCTTCTTATAATAGCTTTGAATAGCTTTTATTCTCCGAACTTAATGGTTATCCACAATATTCATAGGTTCTCCGAACAAATGACGTCGCAACAAATATTTTTATGTAAATATTTACACTTCTGCGGCACCAGATATTTATTTCTTTAACACGCTTGTTTCCTGCTTTTTTCACATGAATTCGATTAGCTTTTATGTTAAAGCTATAAAATTAATATTTTTTCATGAATAGTTGAACATAAATAACACATTTTTAGCGTTCAAGGCTTTAAAAACGCTGTATGTTTTAATTAGCTTTTCTTTGACAGAACAGCTTGATTTTTCTATTGTTTCGCAAGTTTGATTTTTTTTTTTTGTTTTGATGTTTCGTACTTATTTCAGCTAGCTTCCAATCTGTAAAGAATTCAAAGAATTAATTTTTTTAATCTCAATACCTTTTAGTGAAAGCCAAACTGTAATCAGTTCACATATTCGATATTTCACCACTAACTCCTTGCGAAACGTACATTTTCAATCAGCATTGTTCTTAAAATTTACTTTCAGTATATTCATAAAGTTTGCAAATTATGAAAACAAACCACATATACCTACTGAAATACTGACATTTCTATGACAGCAAATGTTTACATTTTTTTAAAAGTGTTTTATATTTGTTTTTTTTATCATTTCGATTAGCTTCTAACATCTAAAAAATTAAAATAACCAGCATTTTGTCCCAAATAATTTACATCAAAGCCACGCTATACTAATTTATATAAATTTGATCTTTCAAAAACAATGGGCGAAAACATTTGACATTTCAGTCAGTTAGTTCTTCGTGGAATAGCCAGCATTGTACATTCTATAAATAGATTCATGTATCACAGCGGAACAATGAAAACAGACCAAATATTTCTGTGAGATCATTTACTACAGTCATGGCTGCAGTTGTTTGAATATTTTCTCAGGCGTTTTCATGATTCATTTCATGAAAACTCAATTAACGGTAAATATGTAGAGAATTTTAATAAATTCTTATTTTTGGTAGGGATGAATAGTTTAAAATAAAGACCATGTTATATTACGTTCAAATATCTGGACTTGTGATAATTAGAAAAATGATAATTGACTACAAATGATAATTAGAAATGTTCGCATATTTTGTGCAGTTGCTAAAGTTAATTTCAATTAAGGACATAAACAATATGTATTTTGATTTAAAAAATATTTTTTACACTCTATGCATCGAATTTAATGGTAGTTATTTTTTCCCATTAAAAAATATGGCTTCCTGAATAATTTTTTCAAAAGAGATTTACCCACACATTCGCAAGAACTGAATAAAATTTTTAGTAGACTATTTATAATATCATAATCTTTGTAATTTTTCTTATCACACTGTTCAACGAAAGCCAATACAGCATTCAATATTTCAGTTCTACGATTAATGTTTGATACTCAGTTTTAAAATGTATACAAAAAGATTACTAACAGACATGAGGCTGATATAAATGGATACATAGATACTTTTAAAGTTTTACATTTCGTCGTGATTATATTGAAAATAGTTCGAAATAAAGTTATATGATGTTATAGGAAATTGCGTAGTTAAAACCTCTCATGACTTCAAAGAAAAAAATTTTTAGTATGCACATATTTTGCTGGTCTCGTCTATAAAGAATTTTTTTAAAAACTAAATACGTTATTATATTCCCTTCATTAATATTTTACTTCAAAATTTATTGACGAGTTAAACACCAAAGAATATTCTTCTAGTGATAAAATATATGTATAATTAAAAAACATTCATAAATTTTAAATAAAGGCTCTATTTCCAAAATGTTTGACGTATTTGAAATTTATAAATATTTTGAGATTTCATCAAAATAACTGCCACACAATGACGCAAAATAATTGGTAAATAAAGCTTAGTGAACTCGTGAAGACTGTTGTTACTACGTCCAGAGTATTAGCATCGTAAATTAATTGATTTAACTTTGCCCCACTAGTCTTTTTTTTCATTAGATTCAGGTGATTCATTCAGTTTTTAAATATTGAAATAGATTAAAAAAAAGTTTCAATTCTAAGCAAACAAACAAACACACACACACACACACACACACATATATATATATATATATATATATATATTCACAAATTTTCATACAATTGGAATAATTTTCATCAAATTCCAAATTTTAGCCTTCCAAATTTTGTGTGTGTGTATATATATATATATATATATATATATATATATATATATATATATATATATATATATATATATACATTTTCATACAGTTGGAATAATTTTCATCGAATTCCAAATTCTAGCCTTGTGTATTAATACACTTGATCACAGATCGAAATTCGTAGGGTGAAATATTGAACCTTATTAAGCAGGTGAATAACACAGAGGGTTATACAACGTATTAAATATAGTTATTTATTACTTTCATCGTTATACTGCCTTAAAATCTACTGTGTCCGTTTAATTTAGGGCATAATAGACGATGCACGTTTTCCATTCCCGGTTCAAAGTAAATTCTCCTAGTCCCAAAATCAGAATTAAATTGCTTTCACTCATTACCACCGTTTCAACTGCAATTCCTAATGATGATGTACTCACTTTGTGATTGTTCGCAGGCTCTCCGCGAGGCGACATCGAAACGTGAAGACCAGTTGCACGAGCTCGAGACTATCTTCGTCAGCCTCCGAAACGGCACGCCATTGGAACCGTCGCCCCGGTAAGTGCAAACAATTCAGTCCTAAAACCAAGCCAGGGAGGGCCCCCAAAAATTGATCAGTAATCCAGGCACAGCCAGCCTCTCTCTCTCTCTCTCCACCATTGTGCATGGCATCAAACGTGAGCGCCGGAGTCCGTGCTTCGACGCGACGTCCTCCTTGCATATTTAAAGCTCTACTGTGGGCCGACTGTGAATATATGATGTGCGGAGCGAGCCCGCGCCCTCTGGTAGAGGTTGGGCGAAACAGGGTCGAGGTTTCGCAGAGAGAGAGAGAAGAGAGGGGTTGCATTCGTTGGCGGACGCAGCGAGAAAACACGGATATGAAATACTTTTGATAGCTACTGGAATTGCGTGGAAGTGTTGTGGGTCTTTTTTTTTTTCTTTTGGCACGGCCATCATGGAAATTGTTTTGGTTTACGATGTGGTTTATTTATGTATTAGTATAAACAGACGGAAAATGAGTTTTCTGAGCTTGATTGTAAACTTTGAAATATTGATTTTAGGAGAGTGATTATTGATTTTTTTTTAAAGTTAACGATGGTGCTTTGTTGGGAATGCCACGATTTTTTTTCTTCTTTTGGTTGGTTTTTTTTTTTTCCCCTATCAGAGTTTTGGGTTTCAGGTAGTGCATTAGCTGACCTTAAACCCCCAAACGTTCTATCCTTGTGTTAACGGGGGGCTTTTCCTTTCAGCATTTAGTCCCAGTTAATCAAATGCATATTTTTAAACTCTGCACTTGAAAATACGCTTTTAAATGAAGTGCGCTTATTTTTTTTGAAAAACTATTTTCATTTCCGATTTTCTAAAAAAAAAAAATTTATGTTTTAATGATAGACATCAATAATTAACTGCATCGTAATTTTTTTTTTAAATGCTGAAAATTTTTTTAAAAAGTGCTCTCAAAATTCATGTCTATTCTCATAGGCAAAAAAGAAAATACAAAAATATACTTATACCATTTTGTGATTAGAAGAGTACTTAAAGAAAAATTAAAGAAAAAAGTTAACGATGGTGCTTTGTTGGGAATGCCACGATTTTTTTTCTTCTTTTGGTTAATTTTTTTTCTTCCCCTATCAGAGTTTTGGGTTTCAGGTAGTGCATTAGCTGACCTTAAACCCCCAAACGTTCTATCCTTGTGTTAACGGGGGGCTTTTCCTTTCAGCATTTAGTCCCAGTTAATGCATATTTTTAAACGCTGCACTTGAAAATACGCATTTAAATGAAGTGCGCTTATTTTTTTTTTGAAAAACTATTTTTATTTCCGATTTTCTAAAAAAAAAATTAATTAATGTTTTAATGACAGACATCAATAATTAACTGCACCGTAATTTTTTTTTTTTTTTAAATGCTGAAAATATTTTAAAAAGTGCTCTCAAAATTCATGTCTATTCTCATAGGCAAAAAAGAAAATACAAAAATATACTTATACCATTTTGTGATTAGAAGAGTACTTAAAGAAAAATTTCCCAGAGCTTTACATAAGGATTGAAGATCCGTCACGTCAAATCATCGCCGCCTCAAATTGTTTACAGGTGCTTAATATGGTCAAGCGAATGGGAGCGTCAAATTTCTGTTGTCTAT
>OU015490.1:53306605-53356605 GCA_907164885.2 Dolomedes plantarius
ACAGTGATATATAAAATACTGTCAGTAATACATAAATACTATAGACATGTTGTATACTCGAGTTTTGAACTCTAGAAACTAAATCTTGCTCCTGCATGACGTTAGCAACAGTTTTATTATTATTATTATTATTATTATTATTATTATTATTATTATTATTATTGAGTCCTTCGCTACGTGGATTGAAATTGAACAGTATGCCCTTTGACTGTAAATTGTCTACTTGTCTACGAGAATAATATTTAAAATATTTCCAGTTATGCAAAAATGTTAATTATATGTTGTGTACCCGAGTTTTGAACTCTAGAAACTAAATGTTACTCTTTCATGACGTCAGCAACAGATTTTTTATTGCGTCCTTCTGTAGCGTGTGTTAAGATTGAACTCTATCGCCTTTAACTGCAAATTGTCTACTTGTTTACGATAATGATATTTAAAATGTTGTCAGTAATACATAAATATTAATTATATGTTCTGCACCCGAGTTTTGAACTCTAGAAACTAAATATTGCTCCTACATGACATCAGTAACAGATTTTTTGATCTGTAACAGATCCTTCTCTACGTGGGTGAAAATTGAACCTTATCGCCTTTGACTGCAAATTGTCTACTCATCTACGACAATGATATTATAATGTTGTCAGTAATACATAAATATTAGTTATATGTTCTGCACCGGAGTTTCGAACTCTAGAAACTAAATATTGCTCCTACATGACAACAGTAACAGATTTTTTGATTGCGTCTTTCTCTACGTGGGTGGAAATTGAACCTTATCGCCTTTGACTGCAAATTGTCTACTCATCTACGACAATGATATTATAATGTTGTCAGTAATACATAAATATTAGTTATATGTTCTGTACCCGAGTTTTGAACTCTAGAAACTAAATATTGCTCCTACATGACAACAGTAACAGATTTTTTGATTGCGTCTTTCTCTACGTGGGTGGAAATTGAACCTTATCGCCTTTGACTGCAAATTGTCTACTCATCTACGACAATGATATTATAATGTTGTCAGTAATACATAAATATTAGTTATATGTTCTGTACCCGAGTTTTGAACTCTAGAAACTAAATATTGCTCGTACATGACATCAGTAACAGATTTTTTTTATCTGTAACAGATCCTTCTCTAAGTGGGTGGAAATTGAACCTTATCGCCTTTGACTGCAAATTGTCTACTCATCTACGACAATGATATTATAATGTTGTCAGTAATACATAAATATTAATTATATGTTCTGTACCCGAGTTTTGAACTTTAGAAACTAAATATTGCTCCTACATGACATCAGCAACAGATTTTTTTTTATTGCGTACTTTTTTACTTGGGTGGAAATTGAACCTTATCGACATCAATTGCGAATTGTCTTCTTGTTTACGACAATGATATTTAAAATATTCTCAGTAATACATAAATATTAATTATAGGTTATGTACCCGAGTTTTGAACTCCAGGGGACCAAATCTTGCTCGTACATGACACCACTAACGAACTTTTTGGACGTGTCCTCCTTTAGTATAGGTTGAAATTGAACCGTATCACCCTTAACTGCAAATCGTCTACTTGTCTACGACAGTGATATGTAAAATACTATCAATAATACATAATACCTATTATGATAGGTTGTATGCCCGAGTTTTGAACTCTAGAGATCAAATCTTGCTCGTACGCGACATCGGTATCATTTTTTATTGAATGCCTCCTCCTCTGGCGTGGGTTGAAATTGAACCATATCGCCCTTAACTGCAAAATCTGCCATAGGTGCCTAATTTTCATTCATAGTCTGTTACCCTCTACCCCCCTCCTGTCTGATTGCCATTGTGTCAGTGGAGCAGCAGATGCCTATATCTCGGCGCAAGAGGTCGTTTAACTCTTTTCTCGCAACCCTTTACCGAGCCTCCCCTGCAATTGTATCGAAATACGGTAGCTCCGGAAATGGAAGTATCTAGGAAAAGAGGATGCCTCATCCGGTTTCAAGAATTCGAAAATGGAGGGTAAAATGGTATCTTCAAATCGAAATAGAAAAGGGAATATTAGGAAAAATCTAGAAGGAATCGTAAAATGCGACTCTGCTGAATGTTGCTAATGGTGTGCTTTGACAGTGCTAGGCTGAGTCATTGTCTGTAAGTCCGGAGACTAACTTTTCACGTAACTAAGCACGCAGTATGTCCAGAAATATGTACAGGTAACCCTCCTATAACACGGTAGATAGGTTTCTAGAAAATGCCTTGTTATGTGAAACCGTGTTATATGAGACCCGAGACAGTTTAAAAAAGGGGGTTACGTTCTGAAAACTTATTAAAAACAAACATTTTTTTTAAAATTCCATATAAGCAACTTAATTTTTATTAAAAATATAAATGTATGTAGAACACGAAACGAAAAGAAACAAAACAATATTTTCATTTAATGCGACCTTAATTTAATAAATTTCTTCCTCAACACTGAGCAGTACAATCAAACGAGAACGTTTTTTCGATTGAACGATATCATCTTCACTTTCAGAACCTTTTTCTTCATTTACATTTTTTGCACCTTCTATCCTCTTTAAAAAATCTGCAATTTTGGTTTATTTGCGGGCTCTTACAAGGTCATTTTTGATTCACGGTATGGATATAGACAATTTTGCAGCTCTCTTTAGAATTTTCGGCTTCTTTCAGCGGAAGGGTCTGCTTTCAGGAAAAATGATTCAAGATTTTTAGCTAAGCTTAGGCCTTCTTGTAATTTTATACAGTTATAAATGAATAAATTATAATTTGTTTATGCATTTTCATGTAAAGCCACTATAGTTCATTATTCCTTCCCGTCATTATTTTAAGGTAATTTAGTTTTTAAATGTGTTAAACAAAAATTATGTCATCTAGTGCTGTAGAAGTACACTGTTGTACAAAGGTTTTCGCAATTTTTTTTTTATCGTGTTAGAGCGAAACCGTGTTGTAAGATGCCGTGCTGTAGGTGGGCTACCTGTATTTAGCTTTCAAATGGATAGTGGATTTATTTTTATGGTTGTAGAATGTGAATTCACACAGACAACTCAGGGACATTAAATTCAGAAATATGGAAAATTCTGTAAAGAGCATGTATCGGGAAAAACCTAGAAATTTAGAATACACTTACCTCTATACCGTATATCAGTATCATAGTAAAAGTAGGTACAAGTAAGCCAAACTTGTAAATTAAATTAAGGGTGTCCAGGACACAAAGTTTTTAAAATTTTCGAAAGAAATTTATTTTATTAAAACTTTTGTGTTCCTTTTCGCTTAAAATGACGTTTAAATCATGTTTCTATCTTAATTAGACCAGAAGATATTAATTTTTTTTGCAACATTCTAATAGTAGCTAAAATGTGTTTAAACCTGTAAATGCGTTTTTCTGCATGATGGATTTTTTCACCATTTCTCGTCTTTAAATTGTTATAAGTCAAGAACCGTTAAAGATGAAGGGTTCACACTTGGAACGTGTCTTTTACAATTATTTTACTTTGATTTTGACTCAGAAAATTTGAAAAAAATATTTACTTTTGAAAATATAATTTTTTAAAAATAAGTTACATAATTTTTTTTTGAAATTTTTACTCTAAAGATTTAAAATTTTTTTAAAATTAATATTTTAAAAAACGCCGAATCTAAATTAAAACTTATATATTTCTGTTTTATTAATTGAAAAATTTGGAAATTCGACAAATAATATTTCGAGTTATAAAGATTTTAAACTACCCCACTTTAAAAAAAAATTGGATCCATGGTTTTTATAGGGCAGTGTAACAGGAAAAGTAGAAACAAAGAAAATGCTGTCTACGTTCTTGTAAAAATTACTTATTAAGTGGGATTTAAGGGAATTTCCCATCACACCCCTCCAAATAAATAAATGAATAAATAAAAAATAAATAAGTACGTGACTCGTGTGTTACTAGAGTTATTTGAATGAAACCGCGGCAAAGAGTAGCTCTCACACTTAAATAGCCGGAAATTGTTGGAATGAAATGCCCACAAGCTGATACCTTAATAGATCATCTTGGAATTCTGTATGGGAACTATAATAACAGGAGACACTAATAAAGCTGGTGAAAAGATGAATAAAGTGGAATCTCGATCGATCGTTTTCGGATCCATCGTTTTTCCGTATGTGTCGTTCATTTTATCCAGTCCCAACGATCATATTGCTTTGTTATGTTTCCGCATCTATCGTTTTCCCTCATTTATCGTTCATTTCAATCGGTCCCTTGAAAAACGATAGATCGAGATTCCACTGTATAAGCTTCTTTCTTATTCTGCAGGTTGGTTTATGAATGCATGGAGGGAGAACTGTTATGCTTGATAGCCTTGAAATTATTTATGTGAAAATGCAGTCATAAATTTGTAATTGGGCAGGATAAAGTTAATTATTTTAAGTATTCACATATAATATGTCTTTATTTTTTCCTTTAGTCGTTTAAGAGGAAGTCTATGTGCATATCAGCGATGATTATTTCTATCTTTTAAAATTCAGAAAAGGAAACGGAACGAACTACGGGATGCACGTTTATTGATTCACAGGTTCTCGAAATACTATTCAAAATTATACGTTAAGGGCCTCTAACAAGGAGGAAATAGGAACTGATCCTTTGTATAACGAGGGCCCTTTCTTATTTATCATTCTAATTATATGCTAACAAACAACGGAATAAAATGGTAATGGCTTGCTGCAAGCCAGGTGTTTCCTGGGAGGAAAGAAGAGAAAAGAAAAAAAATAGACAATTATGTAAAGTCGGTTACAGTCAACACTCGGAATAAAACGAATTTAAGATTTCCATCTAAATAACAGCTTGGGTGTTAATACGAGCCACTCCGCATATGTTGAAAAAGTAAATAGGACTCCCGTAAGCCGAAGTCATAACGGTTACGTGAGCCCTTTTCCAAACAGAGGCAGAATTATTAATTTTTGCTTTGTTAATGACACACGGCTATTTTTATCTGCCGACCGAAGACAAAGAACGAGTTTTCTTGTTATAATGATATTATATGCATCACTTACATCGGAATTAATGTACTCGGGGATGTTTCGGAACGATTTGCAAATGATGCAGCCCGAGGAGTGTTCTCCGAACCGGTGTCATTAAAAGCCCCAAAATCCTTAGTATGAGAGTTGCTGGTTCGTTTTCTGTGAAACGAGAGACGGCCAGATGAACTCTTAATACGTTAAATGCATAATCGCTGAGTAGGTATGAATTCATACCCAATTGCGCGCAAAGGTACGTTTCTGTTCGCCAGTCCTGTTATGATGATGTCAAATTACATTTCTTCTCTGCTAGCTCATGGTGCATATACATTGGTGCAGCGTTCTCTGCCTGTGCCTTGGGGAATCCAGTGATTTATGTTCACTCTGTACTCTGTACTATGCGTGGATCGCCTCCTCTGGCGGTCCATCAAAGAAAGGGTGAGGGGTCAGCGGGTCAAATGGTGTCGAGCGGGGTCGGGGGAGACACCGCATCAAAGAAACCTTGCGGGCGGGAATGGGGGCGGTTCTAAATACCGTGTCTAATGTTACCGCGACTAATGTGATGACAGGAGTCGGGCAGAGAACTCTGCACCAATCTATATGCGCTATCAGATGAGTTCGCCGTATCCTAATATCGAAAATGGATGCTTATATTGTTTCCGTACACTAGACCAGGGGTGCGCAACTTTTTTTTCGACCCTTTTTCTTTAAATAAAAAAAAATCTCTCGACCCCAATGAAAATTTAATGGTAATAGTAATTTAAAAAAATTTTGAAAATGCTTACAAAAGAGTAGAAAAGTGAAATAATCAAATTTCGAGAAACTATTTCGAAAATCGGGCGCGGCGGCCCAGTTGGCAAACGCAGTGATCCGAACGTCACTGGTTCGATGCCCGTCGCTGGCAAATCCACCGCCGTGTACGCTAATGGCGTCTGGTACACGAAAAATATGCCGTGGCTGCAATGTTCTCCAAGTTCTCAAATTTACCTCTGGAGGTGCGGGGTCAAGTGTACCGGTCTCGTCACTTGACTCGGTTCTAAATTACGAGACCGGCTTGTAGGGGGCTAGTGCTGGCCACCTATACGGTGCCCCCTTAACCCTTTGAGGGTTGCCGTTTGCACAGTGCAAACGCCAAAACTAGTCTTCTTTTCACTTGCATTCAATGTATTCCAGTTAAATGAGCAGAAAAATAGCTAGTACTGCCATCTGTTATCAGTTTAAAGAAGTAAAAAAAAAATTGCAACCTTTAATTGGAAAAATTTTCAAGATTCTTTAGATTAAAAAAAAATATGCACCGTGCAAACGATGAAGCTTGTTGCCCCCGAAAGGGTTAAATGAATGGCCAACAACTCGTGGTGTACATACAGGCGAATGTCTAGCGACAAGTGCCTCCGCGTTCGAAAAAAAAAGTTATTCAAAAATCAGTGAACTGTAGATTTTGGATATATATTTACTTTGCTTAATAACAATTTAAAAAATTCTTACCATCTACACTGGCTTTTTGCCAAATCTCATGTGACTTAAACTTCATATTTAAATATTAATATGTATTTATAACTTATTTAGGTAAAGTTAAAAAGAGCATGATTTTAAAACAACAAGCTTTCTTTTAATACATTGAAAATTATAAGCTGCATTTATTTATATGAAGCTAAAATAGAAAAAAAAATATTAGGGAAGGGTGAGACTGAAGCTCAGATAATATTAATTCTTGGTACGTATACTTGGTAAAATATTTGAAAATGCTTCTCTCATATCATTATTGTTTGGTATTTATAGCTACTAATTTTGAAAACCCAGTTTCACACATATAGGTAAAAGCGAATGGAAACAATGTAGCCTTGTAAAACTGTTTGACACCTTATTTAACGATATGATATAAAAAATATAAATAAAATTATTAAAAATATGTAATTGTAGAAAGTTTAAAACATGTTTTTTTATTACGTAATTCAGTATGATGTAAATTTACTTCAGACCATCCGCGACCCCTCTATTATTTTTAATATATAAAAAATATAAATAAAATTATTAAAAATGTGTAATTGTAGAAAGTTTAAAGCATGTTTTTTTATTACGTAATTCAGTATGATGTAAATTTACTTCAGACTATCCACGACTCCTCTATTATTTTTAACATATAAAAAATATAAATAAAATTATCAAAAATTTGTAATTGTAGAAAGTTTAAACCATGTTTTTCTTTAATTACGTAATTCAGTATGATATAAATTTGCTTCAGACTATTCGCGACCCCTCTATTATTTTTAACATATAAAAAATATAAATAAAATTATCAAAATATGTAAATGTAGAAAGTTTAAACCATGTTTTTCTTTAATTACGTAATTCAGTATGATATAAATTTGCTTCAGACTATTCGCGACCCCTCTATTATTTTTAACATATAAAAAATATAAATAAAATTATCAAAAATTTGTAATTGTAGAAAGTTTAAACCATGTTTTTCTTTAATTACGTAATTCAGTATGATATAAATTTGCTTCAGACTATCCGTGACCCCTCTATTATTTTTAGCATATAAAAATATGAATAAAATTATCAAAAATATGTAATTGTAGAAAGTTTAAACCATGTTTTTCTTTCATTACGGGATTCACTATGATAAAAATTTATGTCATAAAATGAATTTAAGTCATAACTCATTTAAGTCATAAATGAGAGTGTACAAATAAGGAACATTTGAGTAGAGGAAAACAGAGAATTTGCCTTATGAAATTTAGACATGAGAAATTTGTCCTTAGGAAGTAATGAATTTAAAGGGTTTTCTATGAGAAGGTAAGCATTATATTTATGTTATTCAACTTCTACTATAAGCAGCTCCCATAACAACAGATACTGACTGAGGTTCAAACACACAACGCCTATCATATACAAAAAGTTTTGCTTCAAATTTTCTCAGCGTCGAACTATGTTTTTTAATTCGTTATTACATTCAAGTGAAACTAACATATAATGTGGCAACAGTTAAACCACTCTTTCCTTTGTTTCTATGGTTACCGTTTTCCAGCTTTAGATTATTGATTTTCTTTTTGCTGCGTGTATATAGAATAGTTTACGTTACTTTTCAATGTGTATTAAAATGTAAATTTTTTATCTTCTGTTTTTGGAGTTAGTAGTGGAAACTTCTGTTACGGAACAAAGGTGATTTACTAAAATTCTTTCTTTAACAGGAATATGAAGTTTCCTAAAGTTCACTATAAAAATTAATAAGTGGTGTGGATTTTAAGTAGCTGTGAGCTTCTTTTATGCTGTTCACAAATTTCATATGAGTAATATTTTTCTTTGTGCGTCTTAAATTCTGCCCTGATATATAGACTTTCAGCTCTCAGATTGAAAAAAGAATATTTGCGAGAAATCAGTCATAAATGAGAGAAAATGAATGAAGATTATTTGCGAGGCATGGAAATTATAAATGAGAGTGTAAAAATGAAGAATATCTGCGAGGAATAAAATTTATAAATGAAAATGTAAAAATGAAGAATATTTGCGAGGAATAAAATTTATAAATGAGAATGTAAAAATGAAGAATATTTGCAAAGAATAAAATTCATAAATGAGAGTGTAAAAAAGAAGAATATCTGCGAGGAATAAAATGAAAGTTTATGAATGTAGAATATTTGAGAGGAATAAAATTTATAAATGAGAATGTAAAAATGAAGAATATTTGAGAGGAATAAAATTTATAAATGAGAATGTAAAAATGAAGAATATTTGCAAAGAATAAAATTCATAAATGAGAGTGTAAAAAAGAAGAATATCTGCGAGGAATAAAATGAGAGTTTATGAATGTAGAATATTTGAGAGGAATAAAATTTATAAATGAGAATGCAAAAATGTAGAATATTTACGAGGAATAAAATTCATAAATGAGAGTGTAAAAGCAACGAATTTTTGAGAGTAACGGAATTCATGAATTAGTACTTGTTAAAGATTTATTCCGTACTTTATAAGAATCGTTCGGTTAAAAGATTTTCCAAGAGGTTTGAAGAGGGTTTTAACAATCTCATTTAAAAATTGAACGCATTTTTTTTTTCTCTTTCAAGAGTCAATTGTGATTATTACTCTGCCACTAGCCATTTTCAAGATTAGAAAAGTGAAAAAATATATTCGCCGCACTGTGCGTAACCGGATCTGGAAATGGATCTTGGTTCCCTAATTTTTGGTGATATCCTAACTGGACTTTTCCAGCGACGAACGGAAACTCTCTGTAAATTTCTCTCCTCGCAGTTATTCTTCCTTTTATAGTCCAGAAGTAAACTTGTCACATACATATGTTCGTGTTTTGTGTTGTGGCGTCACGACAAGGCTAAAACTCTCATAGGCGTTGCTAAAGATTACTACTATGGGACCCATAACAAAGCAAAGACAGAGTCCTAATTAAAAAGCGAAGGCCAATTTTTTAAAACAAAAACTCAACAATTTATTAACAAAAATAATTAAACAAAATTAACCATTATACACTTTCAGACATATTCACTTAAATTTACGTGCAGATTCACATTGCGCGCTCCAGGGCCCATTCCCGGCGCAAAAACATAGAGCCTAGAGAAAAACACATCTGCAGAGGGCGCGTTCTAACCAGTGTCTCTTCTCGAAAAACAACACCAAGCCTCTCCTCTCGGCTGGAAAACTCCGTCTTCTAGGAATCTCTGGATTTTTAGTTGGGGGGGGGGGCGGCAGATTATCGGCTGACAGCTCTTCTAAGTGCCGAAACTTTATCGCCCGCCGAATGCCACTCGCATGAAGTTATCGCTAAGAGAAAGACAGTCGGTTTTCCACACAGTTACCCGCACCACTTGTTAGGGAAACCGCCCGATAAACACACAGCTGTGTTTCGTGAAGTCTATGAAGTCTTGGGAAAAAATAACCCCATACTGGTAGTACGCTACAGTGTGTATGCGCACACACACACACACACACACACATATATATATATACATACATACTGTCAGACTCGCGTCCGACATTCTTAATTGGGACTGAATTAAGGTGAGCGACAGGACCATCAATAAGCTCAAAAGAACACAAACAGGTGGCAAAGTGGAATGCACCTTTGAAAATGACCAATAACAGGTGATGTGGACACATCATTTAGAATGATTAGCAAAGGCCGTTAGCGGTATTCAACAAAGCGAAAAGCCGACGGTGGTGAAATCGCCGTAGGTGGCCGTACAAAGGAAACCGGACATACAAAGGAACCAGAAGACGGCGGTCCGAGATGCGGAAAGATCTAGATTGTTCCAGAAAGACAGACAGAAAAAGGGATAAATAGAGGAGACCGGAGAAAAAGATAGACTATGACTTTTAGCATAAACGACACGAGCGAGGGGTAGAATGAAGAGACAGGGTCTCTATATCGAACTGATTTATGAACTCCGCGCCCCTTGGTCGATGTATGATGGTTCTAAGGAACGAAACGAATGTATATATTAACCGATGTAAATAGTGCATAATAAACAAGAGGTAAATAAGAGCCATTTCTCCAGTTATGATTAACTCTACGAGACATTTATTTAACGGATCACGACGATCAGGTTAACACATACATAGATAGATAGAGTGAAAGTTCCCTTGCCGGCCACACCTCTAAACGGCCGTATTTTGTTCGGAACCGATTAATAAGACTCCAGAGAGCCAATGTTATGTAGAAAACCTCTATCCGACTGCTACCCCTCAAAACGGCCACTTTTTTCATGGTGCCGTCATTGGCCCCCATAGTTAAGTTTCACTGTATATATAATACTCCCTTACCAGATCATGTTAGTAAAATATTTATCTTGAAAGTAAATTTGTATAGCGTGCTTTCTTCCTAGACTCATAATTTTTTAGTCTATTATATTTTAATCTGTATCAAATATATAGAAATATCCGCACATTATTAGACCTGTTAATTTTTCGAATTTAAACCAGTCGGTTGCCTCGTTATATGGTTTAGTTCCTTCACTACTACAGAATCTTGCATTATGGTGCGTTGAGCCCTAAGTGCGTTATTTCGGTTTATTTTTTGTCTCCATTCTTCCTGCTTATAATTATCTTGCTTTGTTGAATTATTTACTTTTAGTTATATTTGTTTTTCTAATTTAGGTATCAGCTGAGGAATGAAATTCCACTTTTGAACCTAGTTCTGAGACTGCAGAATTTAGAGAAACAGTGATACCTCTCAATAATAACGGAACCGCATTTTCTGCCTTTGTTCATTTACAAAAATCGAGAAACAGAGCTAATTTTCTCGACCTGCAAACTCTCACTCCACTAGTTTTCAGTACTGATTTCCGACTCGACCTCGCCTCCGAAATGTTTTGTTATTTCTAGGGCATGGGTGGTTTGAGAGGGAAAGTATTTTTCCTTGGGGCCCCAGCAAAGTGAAATGTTTTGAATTTCCTTTTCTTTGTTTCGCATCTGCACCTGTTGGAGGGTGTAGTTTTCCAATCTCTTCTCCGAAAATCATTCCTGTAGGCGTGTATGTCACATTCGTCTTCTGTATGGAAGCCATTGTGAAAGGCCCCGGAGGTGTGAGATGTGAAGGATGCTATTTGTGCTGTGCATGATAATTATTGAGAAATAGTGATGAAGGTGTTTAAATGCTCCTCCTAGGTTTTAATGCCTTCAAAGGAAGTAGGCTCTTTTTGCTGGCTCGTCAGAGTGCGTGTTTTCAAGAGTTGGGAAGTCAGGCGTTTTCAGCATGGGATGGAAGTTAAGAACCTGGTACAGTGGAGCCCCGATATTACGAAATGATTGGGACCAGACCCTTTTCGGATTAACGAATTTTTCAGATTAAGCGGAATAATTCTTAAAATAAACTTAAATTGCATAATAATATATGATTACACGAATATTACATATTACGTATGATTGCATAGTTTATTTTTATAAAGTCTGTCTAAACATACCGAAATCTCGGGACGGAATGGGTGATTAGAGAGCGTAACGCTGCCTAGTACAGTATAGTAGAGTGTAAGATTTTAGACGATCAGCAAATTGTTGAATGGTTTTGAAAGAACCTGTCAACGTCTCAGACGAGAGTGAAGGTGAAGCAGACGGTGACAGGGAGCAGAGGGTTTGCCACTCAGACGAGGCGGCTTTATTTGATGTAGCGCTACGCTACGTGAAGCAGCACTCCGCCCGGACCCCATTGGACACACACAGTGGCGTAATTTGGCTTCAAGGGAGAGGTATTCTCTTCGACAAAAAAGTGTAACAGATTTTTTTCAAACCAATGAAGTTCAGTAATAATTAGTTCAGTACATTGTCTAACTTTCAATTTTCTTGTTATTTTCAGAAATATACTTTATATTACTAAGTATCACTGTGGTTTTATTGTAACCTTAGTTATTTTTGACTTTTGCTTTCGGATTACCGAAGTTCGAATTATCGGGACTCTACTGTACTAACTTATCTGAAAATGTCTGATGGTGTGAATTCTCTTTATTACTCTTTATTCGTGTAATTTTTATTTTTTGAAAATGAAAGCTAGACTCTAAAATAAAAAAATAAAAAAATCAGGTAGTCTCTTCTAACGAAACTACCGCAGGTCATTAACGTAGGAATACTTATCGTTGCTTACCTCTTTTGTATGTATATATATATATATATGTATGTGTTATTTATCTGTATCTATATATATATGTACGTATGTAAAGTGCTGTAACTAGGCAGATGCAATAGGGGTACCCCACTTGGACGGGGGGCCTGAAATGCTGTATTTGTTTTATTATTTTCCAAACCTAATTAATTAAAGGGCCCAAATGCAAATTCTTGCCCAGGGCACAGGAATGGCTAGATACGGCACTGCGTATATATATATATATATATATATATATATATATATATATATATATATATATATATATATATATATATATATATATATATATATATATATATTATATATATATATATTATATATATATATATATATTCTATATATATATATATATATATATATATATATATATATATATATATATATATAATTTTGACGAATTTTGGTACTTTTCCGTTTAACTGTTTACTGCTTGACCAAGCCATACAGACTGGGTTTGGCGCGTTGCCGAAAATGTAACTCGCGACGCAGGACATCTCAAATTTTGCTTTCCGGAGGACCGTTATGGAGGAACGTAATCCTACGTTAAAAGTTTTTTGTGTGGAAAATACAAGAAGATTACTTTTATTACTGATAATTTACCATAAAATTTTTCAGTACGATAGTCATTCAGACCATATATTTTGAAGGCGAAATTGGAAATTAAACTCTCAAAATAAATATAAAAAATACATTGCTTAGTAGGAAAAGTAAAATAAAATTTTGTATTCATTTCTGATTATTAAACATAAAAACTTTCGCATTGCGAAAGTTATTCAAGCCAAACTTTTCAAGATCAAATTGAAAGTTAGATTATAAAAATAAAAGAAAATTTCTTAATACGAAAAATAAAATATAAGAAGTTTATTTTCTAAATTACTTTCAATTAAATATAAACACTTTTCCTCACTGCGAAAGTTATGCAATCCAAACTTTTTAAGGAGAAATTGAAACTTAGACTCTAAAATTAAAAAAAAATTCTTATTACGAAAAATAAAATATAAAAAATTTATAATCGCTACTGATAATTGAAGATAACAACATTCTCATTGCGAAAGTTATTCAAACCAAGCACTATAACTCTCATCTCCCCCAACTTGGAGTACTATACTCTACCAACTTAATCACCCTTACGTTGCGAGGAAGTGCTATTTCCAATACTTTCCCTCCCCAAATTCCCCCTTTCCTTTTTTAAGGCCAACGAAGCAGTATGTTGATCTGAGTATTTTAATTAAATATTGGTTATTTTTTGACAAAAGTTATATTTTTTTCCAGATCATTAATTTTTGTAATACTAACTAAAATGGGAGAAACTGGAAAGTAGATTCCGGAAGCT
Source organism: Dolomedes plantarius (assembly GCA_907164885.2). Classification (NCBI taxonomy): domain Eukaryota; kingdom Metazoa; phylum Arthropoda; class Arachnida; order Araneae; family Dolomedidae; genus Dolomedes; species Dolomedes plantarius. The sequence goes on from OU015490.1 coordinate 53,320,535, forward strand.
AAAAAAACAAAATTCTATTTAGGATAAATAAAATAAAGTAACTTTATTAAATTTAAAAGAGATTTGAAGTTTGAAAGTGTATTCTAAATCATCGTTGTAATAATCCATTGAAAAAAAAAATTGAATTTGTGTTAGAACATGAAAAGAAACGAAATATGGTTTTTATGAGGTTGTCTTTAAAACGCAAAGCGAATCGATATATGATGCTTTGATATCGATGTTTTGATCTACGAGGCACCCCTGCAATCTTTCACCCTACTGTTCGGTTTTTATATTTCTGTTAGGCTATTGACATCATACTATTTACCCCCATTGGGTTTAGAGCAGTGGTTCCCAACCTGTAGAAGTCTGCGGACCACTAAGTCAGAAACTGAACCATGTGCGGACCCCCCCCCCCCACCACCAGCCAACTTGAGGGGAGAATCTTTCGGGGGGGGGTATGGGGGTATAGAATATCCCTATTCTAATAATATTCTAATTCATATTCTAACAATTCATATTCTAATAATAAATAATTATGCTAAACTTTTACGAAATTTTAATTCAACACCTGATAGTCATCGGATAAATTCAGCCCATCCAGTTCAATGAACATTGCTTTCAAAATCCCCGTTTATTTGGCAACTATTTTATATGTGGTAGCTCTCGCGGACCACTGATTTAGAGAATTCTAGAATTATCAACTGTTCTTCTATGTGCTTCATTTATAATCTTTTGGGAAAATATTTAAAATAAGATTAAATATGTATTTACTCTTCTTGAAAACAGATAATGTCTTATTTGCGTACTTGAATCGTAAGAGGATATTTTTTTCTTAACGTATGTATGGCTGTATAAACAAATGTTGCATGTGGATTATCCCAAATATGCACTTTACTATGTCTAGTCAATCGTCATCAAGGTTGTAACCTTAAGGTCATGTTATCTGTTCCCTTTTTTTTATTTTGTGAGCCATTTTACTTGCATCTCGAGGCTTAGTTTTTGATTCAGTGCTGGAGTACATCGCAAAATGTTCATTTCGGCTAATTGAACAGCATAAATCTAAAATTTAAGTTATCTTCGTTTATCGATTATATCAATTATTAGGGAGGTGGTTGCAAAAGAAAGTGGCTTTTAACCCACACTAGGTGCTAAAGAAGTTAAACTACTAAAAAATCTCGGATCAAGGATTTAAATACGTACTAAAGAGTTAAATTTATTTTTTTTTCCTGTGTTAAACGTCGCCAAGGCATTGCTATATTATTTGGGGTTCTTTACTTCCACTGTTAAACGTCGCCAAGAAATTGATATATCACTTGACTTTTTTTCTTTCTCTGTTAATGTCTCCAAAATATTGCTATAGCACTTGTATATGTTTTAAATTTTGGTGAACTTTGAAAGGGCAGGAACGTAAATTTGTCTAAGTGATAGCAATAGGACCTTCGTGCTTAAAGAAAAAAAAAGAAAAATTCTGACTTTGTGATGGCTCCTTGAAAGCCTTGAAAAGCAGTTTTTGCGAAGCCTAGAGAGCGCTTTCAAACATTTGATATCGCAACATCCGGTTGCGAATAACGATCTGAATTTAATAGCATTGACAGGGCGAGGAAATCGACTTCCACCACACAATGGTGAGTAAGCGATAAACTTGTTAATTTCCAGCCCGCTATTAAAGCTGATCGCCGACGTGGGCTCATACTTTTAATAGGCACCCTTTTAATTACCGATATTTATCACTGCAATTATCTGTCAGTCGCCGGTGCTCGCCAAAGATTTCGCATGTCACGAGAACACAGCCAGGAATCTGTCCTTTAACTATTATTCCTTCCTCTGTCATCAAGATCGCGCTGTTGCCGAAGGGAGGAAAGTGTCAAAACGCTGCAGATGTCAAATGCGATGTTCCGTCTAATTTTTTTTCCTCCCCCCCCCTTGCCCCGGCGCATGCGTCGATTTCCAATGCGAACATCAGTTACGCTTTAATAAAAGGATCAATTAAGAGACCGGATGATGGATCATCGAATTAGATTTATGGAAATGGCAGTGGCCGTTGTTATTTCAATCACATGCAGATTGTTTTCTCAGTGGAACTGTTTAATGATATGTTTTTGTGCGCAGAGTTGGTCGGTCTCCGCAGGGGAATGCAGTTAGTGAGCGTGCAGGGATTCTGAAACGTAAACTAGGTACTTGATGTATAGGGTCTAGAGAAAGGAAAAAGACCTGCATACAGCATTCATAATGCGACTCTTATGCATCAAAGAGACCGCCACGAACGACACGAGTCGGTGGATAAGAAGTGGCCAAACACACCCGATTCATCCTTCGATTAACTCACCAAGGTGAGTTAACAGATGCAAATGCCGTATCGGTAGATCTCTTTCCTACCCTATATCTATAAGACTCCTTATCTATAAACAATAGAACGTCGATTATACGTTCCTCTTTTATACGGTTAGCGCAAACACGTTTGAGTTACTAAATCTTCGAACGCTTCAACTGTAAACGACATTATGATAATTCAGTTACACGAGAAAGATATACATTGTACCCAGGATAAGTTTTATTTATAGCCATTTTTCTCCTCAGTGGAAAAGTAAAAAAATTTAAAATTGGGCGGAAATGATATTTTAATGCGAAAATAAATTGACACGGTGTTGCCACGAAAAGTGTGAACATCACGCGAAGATGAGAGAGAGAGGGAAAGGCGGAACTTGGTACGAATTGTACGACGGAAACCTAAGACTACAGTAGCAGAGGTGATTACAAGTCGTAATGGTCCTGTTTCAGTGATAGCTTTTCATTGGGGGCAGCGTATATCTCGTATTTAAGGTCTTGCTGCAATCCAGAAGCCACCCATTGCTGACACCAGTGCAAGACAACATGTTAGATGCTGCCACGAACATAGAAAATGGAGTTCAACTGATAAGCAACTTGTCATCTTCTCGGATGAATCGAGCTTCACATTGTTTCCTACCACTGGTATAGGTTACGTTTCGCGAACACCTTCCGAAGCATATATTCCCAACTGCTTGGTGCCCTCTGTCAAACATGGCAGTCACTCCCTAATTCTATGGGGTTCGAATTTTTGGTGATCCTTAGGATCTTTAATTTTCCTTCGGAGTCCTGTGATATCGGAAATCTGCGATACCATTCTGTCAGACTACATGTATCCTGTGATACAATCGTTATTCCCTAATGACCATCCGCGTTTCCAAGACCATAACGCACCCTTACATAGTACCAGATGTATCAACATGTGGTTTTGAGAGCATAAGGTTGTTGTTCTGCATCTATCTTGGCCTCCTCAATCGCCATTTTGGGGGAATTATTTTACATTTTCACAAGTGTTGTTTTTCTGGATAGAAGAGGGCCAGACAACTCTATGTAATTATAATCTAGTTAAAGAACGCTTTACCTTAAACGCAAAGAGAATAAAGCAGTTGCTACTTTCGCAGTTTTAGAACGTAATTAAGAGAAAAGAAATTAAAACGTTTTTGCAGTAGATTGATAATTGAAAAAAAAAAAAAAAACCTGCCTGTTATCAATTATTCATTCGCTAAGAGTAAGCTTGTACAGTTGCAGGTGTCTTTTTCAAATGACCTTTTTTATGGATACTTTCTAAAATTCTAGAACACGACTTGCGAACGTTTCATCTATGTCATCGACTGGCTGTCGCTATATTTCCCGCCCAAACAGACCGCCAACCGCAACGAAAAGCCACCACTTCTCGCTTCTTTGTCATACCGTCAGCATGACAGACAGGGCACAAAGGGGTATTGGTTGGCTGCTACCAGGGTGGTAAACGCCAGACTGTCAAGAAACAGCCACCCTCCTTGCCATTTTGATTTCCATCTACCGCACAGTAGCGGGCCGTAATTGATTGCTACATCTCTGGAAAGACTTATCTACAAGGCTGCTTCCGTGTATATCATCCGCAGACAACGATTGTAAATGTTTGACTCGCTTGTCCGGAGTTGATCGATTTTATTGGCGGTATTCATCACCGCAATTAAACGCCGTGCCCCCCACACTCTCCCCCCCCTTCCTGTAATCAGGGAACACCGTACCTGGACATGTTGCGAAATCTGTCATCTTTTTCCTTTCGCCTCTGCTGTTGTCACGTAGGAACGTGCATCCATGTTACCTAGAGCTGCGTGTTCCTGACAACGACACACAGCAATTACTCATCCATTCCTGTTGTCATTGCTCTGCGGAAAATGTAGAAGTGGATGACAGCGTTTTTATTTTACCTTTCCTTATTTTTTATTTTTTTTAAGTGAATGCTGTTCTGCATTTCCCCCACCCCCCCCCTTTAACTGTTTATTTTTTCTTTTTGAGGAACGGGGGAAAAACAAGTTATTAAAAGGAAATGTTTACTGTGAAAATTCATCGCAGAAAAAAATTCTTTTTGCACAGCACGTTTTTACATCATTGTTTGCTAGAAAGATGTATTTCACGCACGTCATGTAAGGAAGGATTTATCCGTCATTTTCAGGTAGCAAACAGTTTAAAAATCCAGCTCACTAGCTTCTGATACATCCTACAACAGCTTCCTGATTACAGCTGCATATGGTTCGATCATGGTAGCTTGTGTCCCGGTCTCTAGTGAGTCCTGTTGTAGCTTTTATCGTAAAATAGACGAAGAGCGTGAATATTTGCTTTCGCATTTGCGTTCCTGTCCAGAAATTTAAAGCATAGTCATGTTTGCTGTAAAAAAGAAATTCCTTGCCGAAATTCGTCCATTCAACAAAATAGTCCGAAAATTTTATAATATATATTGTATATATATTTCTTGCAAGCTGCATCAGTTGTGCAGGAAGATCGCCTTACTTGGGCCTAGAAAAGGGTCGGATGATTTCGTGTCTTCCCAGGGATTGATGAGGCTATGAAAAATAGCCCTGCGTTCGTGAAAAAAGAATTTGCTAATGCCATCCTAAGCATTGTAAAGATAGAAAATTTACAGTGGATCAACTTAGATTTTATACCTGGTATATATATATATATATATATATATATATATATATATATATATATATTATACAAGTCATAAATAGTGGTTAAGAATATATTATACCACTCTTCGGGGAAAAATATAGTGGTTAAAAGCTTCAATATGCCACACCACAGATCGATCCTGCAACTGGGCAAGGTCGACCCAGCCTTTCATCTCTTGATTGGGTCTATGAATTGAGGACCAAGCATATTTGGGAACTAACTCGGGGCGTCCTGCGTCAGGCTGACCACCTGACCGAGACATATGCTGTATGACACCGCAAGCCCATGGTCAAGAAAGCGGAGATGGGTACCACCAGCTTTGGTCCACACGGACTGTTGTGTCATGAGTTTATATATATATATATATATTCATTCATTCTTGGGATACATGCTATCCCACCCCGTAAGGAAAAGGTTAATCTAATTCATTTTCTGATATTTGTATCATTTACAAGTTAGGAAATTCTTAATAAAGCATTAATTAATGGACTTTAAAATGGCGTAGAAACCTTGTTTCATGACTGAAGAAATAATATAAAAGGAGTATTGTCTAGAAAAATTGAATCATTCAATTTTCATATTTGCTACTCTTCCAGATATTTACAATTTTTTAACAAATTAAATGAAAAAAAATTAAACTAATGCACTTATTGAAATTTGTATTATCGAAAAGTTTGTTAGAGAATCACTTACTTTTAGACTGTTGGCCTCTTATTCAGTGGCTTTTCGATGGCTAACAATAGGGAAATACACTCTGTCACAAAAAAATATATGTACCTAGAAGGAAACGAGCTACTATCACGAAACTTAACATGTATGTAGTGTATGAGGAGATAAGCAAATTATTACAAATTCAGAAGAACAGACAGTTTTATTAAGAAGATATGTCATGAAAAATTTTACAAATCAGTAAGTAGTAAATCCACCTCTGGCAGCTGTATACGCCGAAACACGGCGTGGCATCGAATCAGTGAGGTCACCTATGACCTCCTGCGGAAGATCATGCCATAATTTTTGCAACTGGGCAGTTAATTCCCCAGTATTCCGGGATGGCTGCAGTTGCCTTCCAAGCACGTCCCAGACGTGCTCTATTGGCGAGAGGTCTGGTGACCTGGCAGGCCATGGGAGTACGTCATATCCTTGAAGACATTGTTAGGAGAGTCGCGCAGTATGTGGACGAGCATTGTCTTGCTGATAAACGGCACCTGGACGACTTGATAGCATAGACAGTACAACTGGCATTAAAATTTCGTCCAGATAACTGCATGCTGTCAAAGTGCGTTGAAGGACGATTAGAGGTGATCGTGTGTCCCAAGAAATCGCTCCCCACACTGTCACACCTTGTGTAATCGCCGTATGCCTCTCGACAACAAATACCGGATCGGACCGGTGGCCTGGCCGCTAATGATGCGACATCGACAACAAAACATCGATGTTTCGAAACATCGATATTCAATATTAAAACATCGATGCTAATAAAACATCGCCCCAAAACCATCGATATTTTTAAACATCGATGTTTATGAACTTTCATTTTTTAAGACTGGTTTAGTAACCTCTAAGATTAATGTTACTTCGGTTAGTCATGGAAGGGTGGGGGGTAATTTTACTCTTAGGTTGGGCTGACACAAATGACAAAAACTTGGTTGCTAGAGTCAGCGCATATCGCAGAATTTCCATTACACATTTTATTACTTTTACCAGAAAATTGAGGAAGAAATTATTGCAATTTATTAACAAATCTTTTATTTTCAAATTAAATAATACGAAAGAAAATTACATATATTTACACCAATTTGAAGTACTGATGCAAAACCAACGTAAGGGGGAAACTGAACAAGCTTATTTTTTCTTTACTGTAAATAACAATTATTGGGGCTATTGGGGCATATAATTATTATTTATTGGTTGTTAATTGTCTCTAATCGTTTCCCCTTTTGTATTCATCCTTTTCAGAATTCAGACTTACATTTACTGAGTGGGAAAATTATGCTACGTGGTTAATTTTTTTTATTATAGTACATTTTCATTTAAAAAAAAACATCGAGACAACGTAAAACATCGAGCACAAAACATCGATGTTAAAAAAAAAAATCGGCTTCAATAAATCGATGTTTAAAACATCGATGTTTTTATCAAAACATCGATGCTTTGAAAACATCGACATCGATGTCGCATTCCTACTGGCCGCCTCCACACGCGTATGCGCACCGATTCTAGCGACGTTGTAGGTGCGGACATGGCCGCTCTTATGATTGCGCGATCCTCGCGCGCATTTGTGTTCCTAGGACGCCCTGACCCTCCGCGACGGTAGACTTTCCCTTCCGTGATCCATTGTTGTTAACACCGAGCAACTACCATATCCCTCCGACCGAGGTGACGGCCGATACGCCTATTCGACCAACCTGCTTCTCTGAGGCCTACTATACACCCCCTCTCAAAGTCCGACAATTGTTCGTACTGTCGCCGGTTACGTCTCAGAGGCATCTCTAGTCACAATACCGTCCATCCAAGTCGACAGATTTGTTTGAATAACCCTATGGCACGAGCAATCATGCTTTTAAACTCTTCCAGCTGCTCATCTCATATGCGCATAGAGCGGTTACCCTTGTCTCATTGGCGTCGAAATTTTAATCATTTGCATATCTCTTACCAGACTATACATTCCTGCCAAGTTTCGTGATAGTAGCTCGATTTCTTCTGGGTGCATACTTTTTTTGTGACTGAGTGTATATTCTCATTTCCTCTCTGACCAGTTTCTCTAAGTGTCCTCTCAAGGAGAGAATTTGCAGAAGAAATTGGCAGTGTTAGCAGAAATAAATACAAGAAATTAAAATAAAAAATTTGAATCAAATAATTTTTGTTGAATCATAAATATAAGAAGACAAATTTAAACCATTTGTCTTTGTACTTGAGACTTAATATAAAGCTTTTAATTCGAGGAGAAAGAATAATTTTTTTAAATTGTAATATATCTGGTTTCTTAGTCGTTAGTTTAATTGTATATTTAATGCGTATATGTATGAGTTGTCAACAATGTAATTAAAATTTTAGTATGTACTGATATTTTATGTGTGTGTGTGTGTATATGTGTATATATATATATATATATATATATATATACAGGGTGCGGCGGAAAGAACGTTTCGAGGGTAGGGTATAAATGAATAAATAAAATAGATAATAATAATAAAATAATAATTAATAATAAATACATTTTTTTAAATTTTTCTCAGGTATAAAAGATTTTTTTCTCTATATTGCTTTGTATTTTTGTTATTGACGTTCCGAATCAGAACGTTCTTTCTGCCGCACCCTGTATATATATATATATATATATATATATATATATATATATATATATATATATATATACACAGTTTAATAAAATTGATTATATTTCATTTCCAGAGAGTATACATTATTAATGTTAGCAAAATCTATGATGAAGAAATTGAAAAATATATAGGTTTGATGGGGGGGAGGAGAGTTCTAGAATTTTTTGGCAGGAGACGTTCTGGAACCGTGAGAGAGATGGTACTCTAACCGGATGGCATTATAACAAGGGATGACTGTAATTTCGTCCGAAAGTTTCTACGACGCCTGTCCGTGCTTGTTACAGAGCCTTACAGCTGCTGTATGCAAATAACTAACGCTCCGCTGATGAACGCCGCGATAAGTGTTCAGCAACGCCAAGTGGCATCAGCCTCCGCAGGTCTGTGTTTGCGAGGTCCGTTCCTTTCTCCTAACAATCTGTTATGCCGAAGACAAACGAGTGGTCCGCGAAGTGCGAAATGCTATGGATGCACCTGCTCATTAAGGGGGTCGGTGTGGGCCAGGTGAGGGAAGTGTCCTGCCGAAGGGTGCTACTTAATCGCCCGGCACCACCTGCCACACCCCTGCTGCCGAGGGAGATTTCGTAACAGCGGAGATTGATAAGGTGCTTATGCCTGTCGCTTCATCGGAGTTGGGAATCTTGGAAGGACTCTTGCGCCACGCGTGCTCTAGATAATACACCTTGTGGAGCGGTTCCTGAAATTATGGACCCACCCAGGTGCAGAAAAGAGCGGAGGTCCCAGCGCTTTAATTTCCGATTTGAGATCGATGATTGCCATTAAGGAAGAAAATTGAATCTGCGGGGTATCGTTTTGATACGACAGTGAAAGCGGTGACGAATCGGATTAAAAACAATCTGGAGGAAATACGAAAAAGGGATTAACCTTGATCGTGGTCTGACATCTGAATGCAGTTGAGTGTCTTCTGAATCTGAAATCCACCGTTCCAAAACATAAAATTTCGATATAATGGAAAATTATTAAAGAAAAATTGCAAAGTTATAGCTATTCAACGAACTCGAATAAAAAAACTTCGTGATTATGAAAGTTGGTTAAATAGAAATAAACATAATATTGTTGATATTATGGGCGCGCCCAGATGCAAAAACGAGCGGAGGTCACGGAGTTTTAATTTCCGATCTGAGATCGATGATTGTTATGAGGGAAGAAAACTGAATCTTCGGAGTATCGTTTTGATACGACAGTGACAGCGGTGACGAATCGGATTAAAAACAATCTGGAGGAAATAGGAAAAAGGGATTAACCTTGATCGTGGTCTGACATCTGAATGCAGTTGAGTGTCTTCTGAATCTGAAGTCCACCGTTCCAAAACATAAAATTTCGATATAAAGGAAAATTATTAAAGGAAAATTATTAAAGAAAAATTGCAAAGTTATAGCTATTCAACGAATTCGAATAAAAAAAACTTCGTGATTATGAAAGTTGGTTAAATTGAAATAAACATAATATTGTTGATATTATGGGCGCGCCCAGATGCAAAAACGAGCGGAGGTCACGGAGCTTTAATTTCCGATCTGAGATCGATGATTGTCATGAGGGAAGAAAATTGAATCTTCGGAGTTTCGTTTTGATACGACAGTGACGAATCGGATAAAAATAATTGGGAGGAAATAGAAAAAAGGGATTAACTTTTTTTAACAGGAAGTCCACTGTTCCAAAATATAAAATTCGGTATAATGAAAATTCATGAAAAAGAAATTACGAAGTTATATCTTTTTAACGAATTCGAATAAAAAAACTTCGGGGTTATGAAAATTTGTTAAATAGAAACAAACATACTATTATTAATATTATGGGCACACTCTTGGGCAAAAATGAACGGAGGTCCCAGAGTTTTAATTTCCGATTAGAGATCAACGATTGTCATTAAAAAAGAAATTGAATCGTCAGAGAATCATTTTGATCCGATCACAGCGTGGACGTATTAGATGGAAATAACGTGGAAAAAATTTTAAAAAGGTGTTAATATTGACTGTGGCCTGACTTGTAGTTGAGTGTCTTCTTAATCTAAAGTTCACTGTTTCAAAATACAAAATTCGTTATAACGAAAATTCGTTAATGAGAAATTGCAAAATCATATCTGTTTAATTAAAATTGGTTAAGTAGAAATAAACATAATATTGCTCATATTATGGGCGCACTCTGGTGCAAAATCGAGCGGAGGTCCCGAAGCTCTAATTTCCGATTTGAGATCGTTGATTGTAATTAAGGAAGAAAATTGAATCTCTGTAATAACGTTTTGATCCGGACTTGACAACAGTGACAAATCGGAGGAAATAGAAGAAGGGATTAACGCAGATTGTGAACCGATTACTGTCTTCTTAATCTGAAGTCCACTGTTCCAAAATATAAAATTCGTTATAACGAAAATTCGTTAATGAGAAATTACAAAATCATATCTGTTTAATTAAAATTGGTTAAGTAGAAATAAACATAATATTGTTCATATTATGGGCGCACTCTGGTGCAAAATCGAGCGGAGGTCCCGAAGCTCTAATTTCCGATTTGAGATCGTTGATTGTCATTAAGGAAGAAAATTGAATCTCTGTAATAACGTTTTGATCCGGACTTGACAACAGTGACAAATCGGAGGAAATAAAAGAACGGATTAACGCAGATTGTGAACCTATTACTGTCTTCTTAATCTGAAGTCCACTGTTCCAAAATATAAAATTCCTTATAACGAAAATTCGTTAATGAGAAATTACAAAATCATATCTGTTTAATTAAAATTGGTTAAGTAGAAATAAACATAATATTGTTCATATTATGGGCGCACTCTGGTGCAAAATCGAGCGGAGGTCCCGAAGCTCTAATTTCCGATTTGAGATCGTTGATTGTCATTAAGGAAGAAAATTGAATCTCTGTAATAACGTTTTGATCCGGACTTGACAACAGTGACAAATCGGAGGAAATAGAAGAACGGATTAACGCAGATTGTGAACCGATTACTGTCTTCTTAATCTGAAGTCCACTGTTTCAAAATACGAAATTCGTTATAACGAAAATTCGTTAATGAGAAATTACAAAATTATATCTGTTTAATGAAAATCTGCTAAATAGAAATAAACATAATATTGTTTATATTATGGGTGCACTCTGGTGCAAAATCAAGCGGAGGTCCCGAAGCTTAAATTTCCGATTTGAGATCGATTATTGATTGCCATTAAGGGGGAAAATTGAATCTCCGAAATGACGTTTTGATCTGGACTTGACAACGGTGACAAATCGGACTTTGGAGGAAATAGAAGAAGGGATTAACGCAGATTGTGAACCGATTACTGTCTTCTTAATCTGAAGTCCACTGTTCCAAAATATAAAATTCGTTATAACGAAAATTCGTTAATGAGAAATTACAAAATTATATCTGTTTAATGAAAATCAGCTAAATAGAAATAAACATAATATTGTTTATATTATGGGGGCACTCTGGTGCAAAATCGAGCGGAGGTCCGGAAGCTTTAATTTCCGATTTGAGATCGATGATTACCATTAAGGGACATAATTGAATCTCTATAATAACGTTTTGATCCGGACATGACAACGGTGACGAATCGGACTTGGAGGAAACGGAAGAAGGGATTAACGCAGATCGTGTACTGGATAGTGTCTTCTTAATCTGAAATCCACTGTTCCAAAATATAAAATTCGTTGTAATAAAATTTTGTTAATTAGAAATAACGAAATTATACCTGCTTAACGGAAATTCGAAAAAACATCGTTATAAAGAAAATTGGTAAAAGAGAAATGAACATAACGTCGTTGAAATTATGCGCGCCCCCTGGTGCAAAAACGAGCGGAGGTCCGAAAGGTTTAATTTCCGATTAGAGATCGAATATTGTGATTAAGGTAGAAAATCGGATCTTCGGAGTATCGTTTTGATCCGGACTTAAAAGCGTGGAAGAATCGGATAAAAATAACTTGGAATACGAAAAGGGATTAACGTTCATCGTGGCTCGACTTGCAGTTGAGTGTCTTCATAATCTGAAGTCCACTGGTCCAAGATATAAAATTCGTCATATGGAAAGTTTGTATGTTTAGCTTGACAAACCGAATTTTTTTTCTTAATTTAAAATAAAAACCCGTTAGGCATACACTTAAAATAACTACAAAAAACCTCCTAAAATTCTATTTAAATTTTCACGACAAAAAATATCAATGCACTTAACTTTCTGCTGTAATTAGTCATCTGTATTCTTTGTATGTTTTTTTCAAACAAACACTGAAAACCGGAGTCACTAATGTGTACTTTGGACTCATTTGAGAGGTACTATGTTCTTACAAATTTCTAAAAAGTGTACGATATTGTGCAACGTTTAGTTCTGTATTAAATTGAAGATAAAGCAAGTTGCGAGTTTACAATTATATGCACTGACTTTTCTTCAGAAAGAAATTTGAAAAAAATTCCTGTAGGTATTTACCTTTTAAATCTTTTAATCCTTTAAAAGTAATCCATACGCTTAAAAATTTCAAAACTCCTAAAATCTACGTTGATTGAAAGTGGCAGAAACTACAGTTCATTTTCTTAAGTCAAAAAATATCGACGCATTTAATCTTCAGCTCTAATTAATTATCTGTATTCTATGCATATATTCTTTTCAAGCAAAGTTCCCTAATATTTTTAAGGGTACTATATTTTTGTATAAATAGGGTGATATTATAACGATGATTATAAAAAATAACTAAAATATCATACACTTTTCTTACCGACAAAGAAACGCGGGGTTTTCTCAGCATACGGATTGCTATCTCTATGGAAAAGAATTTTTAAAAAACATTTATTAGGCAGGTGTTTAAAATTCTAAATAAAAAAAGTATTAATTTTTTTTTAAATTTTGACCATTAAAATAGTAGGACCCACGTCGTTTAAAAGTGTGTCTCTGTGTGTGTGTGTGTGTGTACAGAGCGGCAAGAAACTGCTGTGTAGATTTTTACGACAAAAAAATCTCAACGCAGTTTATTTTTAGCCTTAATTAAGTCCTCTATATTCTGTGCGCGTCTTTATAAAAACAAACGCTGAAAGCCAGTGTCAGCAGTGTGTCCATCTGTCTGTCCACCGGGATGTCTGGCACAGCACGCGATTCCTCGAGCACTGGAAAATCGATTGAGATGCTGTTTTTTCTTCTTTTTGGTTGAAACTGTTCGAATGCGACGGATTTTGAGTAAGACTCCAGAGAGCTGCATTATGTTGCGCTTTACGCTTGGTAAAACTGCTAACAGCGTATAAAAGCCCGTCAGTCACACTCGCATAAAAAAAACAAGCGCTAAAAGTTGTTCAGTTTCTGGATCATTAAAATGCGTGAGCGGTATGCAAAAACCATTTAATGTATCAATGAAAAAAATAACATATAAAGACTGTAATCTATATATCTATATATAAAACAGTTCCGTAACTAACTGACTGACTGACTAACTGACAGATAACGCAAAGACCAAACCGCTGGACCTAAAGGGTTGAGAAATTCTGCATGGCAATTGTTCTTATAGTGTAGGGGCGCACTAAGAAAGATTTTTGAAAAATTCTTCTTAGATTTTATAAAATTAAATTAAATTTTTAAGCTGTTTTTGTAACATTCTTTAAAGTTTACATTTAAAATAATAATCTGAGGGTTATAAAATTTACATCACAAGAAAGATCCTAAAAATTCCTTTAAAATGAAATTGTTTTCGAATATTTACCTCCATTTCTGAATTTTGGTGAATTTTTTAAGATTAATTTTCAGAATTTAATTTATTAAATTTATTAGAATTTAATTTATTAATTCCAAATATTCCTTTAATAAAATTAAAGGAATATTTTTGCTAGCCCTAAATAGAGGTTTTACTGTATAGCTCTTCATCTTTAGCCCCATGTCTTCAGCAAAGCAATAATTTTTGCTAGCCCTAAATAGAGATTTCACTGTACATCTCTTCATCTTCTGTCTCCAGTGAAGCAAACGGAATTCCTCTGTTTCCAGTGAAGCAAACGGAAAGCCGGATTATTTTTGCTGTATTTTTATAAAAGAGGAATATTTTTGCTAGCCCTAAATAGAGATTTCACTGTACAGCTTTTCATCTTTTGCTCTCTGTCTCCAGTGAATCAATCGGAATGCCGGATTTTTTTTTTCTATATTTTTATACAAAAGGAATATTTCTGTCAGCCCTAAATAGCTTTGCTAGCCCTTGCACGGCTCTTCATCTTTAGTCCTCGGTCTCCAGTGAAGCAATCAGAATGTCGGAATATACTATATTTTTTTAAAAAGGGTAATATTTTTTGCTAGCCTTTTATAGAGATTTCACTCTATAGATCTTTTATCTTCCGTCACCAGCAAAAAAATCGGAATCCCGGTTTATGTGCTTATTGCTATGGTGTCACCTGTTCCTCGCAATGACTTCATCTTTGAATGATATAACGACGATCAGAGATGAAACAACGTTTCACCAGCTCTGGCAGTAAATTTTTATGGCACTTATCCTTGCATAAAAGGTCTTTTTTTCCCCAAGAGGTGCCCAAGTACAGCTTAATCCCCTTGCGCCAGTAAATCAACGCGTGGATGATTTAATGTGCAGATTGGGATAGGGCCTCCTCCCCCCCCCCCTCTCCTTACTCTAAGGCGTGCGCTGAAAAATTCGAGGGCTATTCTTTCTCCGTGTTATTATTATTCCGAAAGGTATCTGGTCTCGTTGTTGGAACGGAAGTCGTTAATCAATGACTAGAGTGTTACGATGTCGGGAGACATGCATCGTAGTTAGAAATAATTAAATGCAGCGTTTGGTACAAGGATATGACTACGGACAGGGAATGTTGCTGTTTTGTAGATGGGATCTCCCTGTTTTCTATTATCTTGGGAATTTTATAGTGATTTCTTTACAATTTTTTTTTCTTTTAATTTGTGACTCGTTTGGTCGGGATTCTTTGTGATGCGCCAGTTGAAGCGTGAAGTTATAAGACTGAAGAAAAGAATCACTCACACACTCCTTAATTGTGAGCATACCAATAAAATTTTCTACGTAAATACAATTGGCATTCTTTTCTGAGTCGCTGTAAAATTTCAAATTCCCGGAACGTGCCAATTTCATTTTGCTGTTACTCAGCTCAACCTGAATTTCATTTATGAGTATTTTCGCCAAGCTGGCGAAGAAAGAAAAGTATATACAGGGTCATCAAAAAAAGGTGTCCGTGATTTCAGTTGTGCACGCCGGGAACAACAATTGCCCGATCGGATTTTGCGTAGCAGCAGATGGTATGTTTACTCTGGGAGTTTCCTTTTTCTATGTCATCATGGTGATCGTGACTGCGCTGGGGACATGCGCCGACGCTGTGACGTCGTGCTTCCTCCTACATGGGTTTTGACGTTGGATAAGAAGGGACAGTCCAATTCTGTGGCCACCAAGGAGCCTCGATTTGACCCCTCTCGATTTTTGTCTATGGGGTTACCTGTAAAAACATCGTGTTAGCTGAGAAGATCCGAGACTGCGCCATTTATCGGACAGAATCACTGCTGCAATAGCGTCTTGTGATGGAGGGATGCAGAGATGAAACCAGAATTGGCACACACACACACTTTACTTCAAAACAAAACATTGAACAAAACTATTTACAGAAGTTAAAGAATACATTTTTAAGGATTAAACATTATAGCGCGAGGATGGAGCAAGTACTCTGACTCTCCTTTCTCTATTCTCTAACCCAGACGCCGAGTTCTGGCGGATTTGTTTTCAGAAGAAAGTTGAGTTGAGAGTGTCCTGCTACAGTCTCTCCTGCTATGATCGAGCATACCTGGATGGAGATTGACTCTCTCCTAGACATTTACCGAGCGACGAGGGACGGTCATATCGAAACCTACTAGGTAATGTCCAAAACTCGATTCGTTTCTGTATCTTTTGGTGAAAAAATAAACACCATGAGTTCTATAAAATGGTTCTTTATTTCACGTTGCAATCACGAATACCTTTTTCTATGACCCTGTATGTGAGACTCTCACATAGTCTGAAAACAGACTCAATCCTAACTTTGGAAAATCCAGTACAGATGTGACTTTTTGTTAAAGGAATCAGGCAGACCGTTAAACAGACAATGGTGCGGTGCACACTTCCCTAAGTGGAACAATTTTCATCCGTTAGGAAAACACCGTCATCCGCACAAAGAGACAATGTAAGGCCCGGGGTGTCGGGCTGACAAAAAAGGAAACGCAGGCCTGGAGGTGACCAGAGGACGAACCCCCTATGAGGTGATTGCATCAGACACATGTGACAATGGAACATTCGAGAACGAGGAAAAAGGTATAAATGAAGAAAAGACTATTAGACAGGGCTTTTTTTTAGACTGGACCACGATGAGAGATTGAGGTACGGGAGAGCGTAGGGAGAACAGAGCAGACATGAAATCTACATTGAACCGTGATTATGAACCCCGCTCTCAATAATGTTATCAGCGTTCTTCGGAACAAACTTGTGTACGTTATTATTAGTCTACATATTTATTTTATAATAAACAAGATGTAAATAAGAGCCATTTATCCATTTATGAATAACTCTACGAGACATTTATTTAACAGATCATGACGATCCGGTTTACACTGAGTATATAAATTTTTTCCTACGTTTGGAAAGGAATGTCTAGTGATCATAATTCTCTATGGGCAGCCCAGTAGAGGTGAGCTCTATTATAAAAAAATGCTACTGAAAAGTGCTTGTCTTGAAGAGAAGAACACGTTAAAATAGTGGTTAAAATCCATAAGTTCCCCAGCAGAACAAAAGGGGCAGTCATGAGAAGATGGCTACTCCGATGAGATACTAGTGTCCACGTAGAAAGTCATCAGATGTCTATTATAATAAAATGCTACTGAATAGTGCTTGTCTTGAAGAGAAGAACACGTTAAAAAGGTGGTTAAAATCCATAAGTTCCCCAGCAGAACAAAGGGCCAATCATGAGAAGATGGCTACTCTGATGAGATACTAGTGTCTACGTAGAAAGTCATCAGATGTCTATTATAATAAAATGCTACTGAATAGTACTTGTCTTGAAGAGAAGAACACGTTAAAAAGGTGGTTAAAATCCAGAAGTTCCCCAGCAGAACAAAGGGGGCAGTCATGAGAAAATAGCTACTCCGATGAGATACTAGTGTCCACGTAGAAAGTCATCAGATGTCTATTATAATAAAATGCTACTGAATAGTGCTTGTCTTGAAGAGAAGAACACGTTAAAAAGGTGGTTAAAATCCATAAGTTCCCCAGCAGAACAAAGGGCCAATCATGAGAAGATGGCTACTCTGATGAGATACTAGTGTCTACGTAGAAAGTCATCAGATGTCTATTATAATAAAATGCTACTGAATAGTGCTTGTCTTGAAGAGAAGAACACGTTAAAAAGGTGGTTAAAATCCAGAAGTTCCCCAGCAGAACAAAGGGGGCAGTCATGAGAAGATGGCTACTCCGATGAGATACTAGTGTCCACGTAGAAAGTCATCAGATGTCTATTATAATAAAATGCTACTGAATAGTGCTTGTCTTGAAGAGAAGAACACGTTAAAAAGGTGGTTAAAATCCATAAGTTCCCCAGCAGAACAAAGGGCCAATCATGAGAAGATGGCTACTCTGATGAGATACTAGTGTCTACGTAGAAAGTCATCAGATGTCTATTATAATAAAATGCTACTGAATAGTACTTGTCTTGAAGAGAAGAACACGTTAAAAAGGTGGTTAAAATCCAGAAGTTCCCCAGCAGAACAAAGGGGGCAGTCATGAGAAGATGGCTACTCCGATGAGATACTAGTGTCCACGTAGAAAGTCATCAGATGTCTATTATAATAAAATGCTACTGAAAAGTGCTTGTCTTGAAGAGAAGAACACGTTAAAAAGGTGGTTAAAATCCAGAAGTTCCCCAGCAGAACAAAGAAGGCATCATGAGAAGATGGCTACTCCGATGAGATACTAGTGTCCACGTAGAAAGTCATCAGATGTCTATTATAATAAAATGCTACTGAAAAGTGCTTGTCTTGAAGAGAAGAACACGTTAAAAAGGTGGTTAAAATCCATAAGTTCCCCAGCAGAACAAAGGGGGCAGTCATGAGAAGATGGCTACTCCGATGAGATACTAGTGTCCACGTAGAAAGTCATCAGATGTCTATTCTAACAATTGCAACAGCAATATATCATGGGAGGTCCTCAGGGATAGGGCAAGACAGCAGTTCAGAAGAAAATCTATGAGTTTTCCTACTTACTAGCCATTTAGAGAGAAGCAAACACGGCTGGATTGCATATGTCCATGGCGCCAAAAATTATTACTCGCCAATTTTGATGGCGTCTTTTTTTATCCATTTTACCTCCAACTGGTGTGAAGTCAATTTAGCGTAACAAAATAATTTGTGAAAAAGAAATAGTTTTATTGACTGCTGGATCTTTCTTTATGTAACTGTATACTTAAACATTGCCAAATTCAAGTCCTAAATCTTTCCAAAACATAAATCTTACAATCTCTCCCGGCTGAGGAACACCCGAGAGGGGGGGGGGGTTGAAACCCAACCAATCCCCTAATTTTTATTTGAGTGCATCTAAAACGGCCGCGCTTACTTGTATTTCATATTTATAATTCTATTCTTCTGTTGAAGTGCACCTGGCCAAACCGGGAGTCGAACCTAGTCAGTCTTTCGTCCCGACACATGTACATTACACGCAAAAGCCATGTAATGCTTTTTATTAATAGACCTCACACAGCTTATAGCCTCTAGAGACATAAAGATATATAGTGACATAAAAAACTCTTGACATAACGATCGGTCGTAAAGTAAAACCGACAAAATATTAATTGTACACTTGTACTAACCATTAGATCACTGAGCCATGTCCAAGATTTTTACTAATAGGCCTCACACAGTTAGATTTTTTTTTAGCTCCTAGTGTAAATTATTGATCAGTCGTGATATAAATCCAACAATGTATGTTTCGTAAACTATTGACATAAAATTTCGGTAGTTAAATAAATAAGTCGAACAAAATATGAATTACTATTATGAGAAATTTCCATTCATAAGTGCTACAATTTCAGCCATCTGCATGATATAATTTCGGAAAAGTATAACACATACAGATTGTTTCGGGGTTGCCTTTGTTAATGTTTAATTTAACTGTTTAATGCTTTTAAATATAGAATAAAGGAATTTTAACTTAAGTTAAATCTACTTCATTTATCTTAAATTCATTTATATACCGTGAAACCTCTCTATAGCGGCCGGTAATGGTTCCGAAATAAAAAAGAGGCCGTTTGAGGGATTGGCCGTCGAATGCAGGTTTCTTCCATAACTTTTGCTCTATGAAGTCTTAATAATCGGTTTTAAACAAAATTTGGCCGTTTAGAGTGGCGGCCGGATACAGAAGTTTTACTGTGTATGCGTAAAATGCACTCTAAACCCAGCAGGATGTGATAAAAGTGCGAGCAGCTCTTACGCAACGATAGCCCTCTTCATCGTATCCTGAAACTGGACTTATTTTTCTGGACTTATTTTCCTTCTTTATTGCTGTTGTTTCCAAAGCGACAGGCACTTTCTCTATTACATCCACACCGCGAAATTGTTTATTTCTTTATTATGGGATGTGATCCAACATAGCTCCTTAATCTCAGCTTTGTCCTCGGACAAGCGAGAATCGAACCCACAACCTGGCGGGGAACACTCTCTGAGGATACCTGTGGACCAAACAACTGCGCCACCCGGCCTTTATTGTAGGCTCCTAAACCAGTTTTAACTGGTGGCTTCAATTTATTAGTCGCCTGTGAAAGTTTAAAGAAATTTCACCGTTGAATTTTCTTTTTTCTAAGTCCAAACTATTTTTTAAACTAAGTCCAAAGTTGCTAAATAGGCTGGAAATGCCTGTCTCTGCAGGATACGGTACCACCTCAAAATATTTTACTAAATTGGACTGATTTCTTTGCTAAATTGAATCAGAAATACTATGTATGAAAGTAGGTCTTGGGCAACCAGCCATCTATCGTATTCACTAACCACCGCTTCTATCGTCTCTTAACCACATACACACGTGACCATAATGAAAACACAATAAATTAATTTAACCGATTGCAGTTGAACGAGTTAACACCTGTTGAGTACAAAAAAAAAAATGGATTGTTTTTTCCTTTTTTTTTTTTAAGGTAACGCTAGTTATCAGTGTGTGGTTTTGTACTGTATGTGACGAAAATTTGAACAAGGAGATTTTGTGGTTTGTTCTTTACTATCTTAACACAGAAAACTTGATCGTTTAATTAGCTTTCCCCTTTCATCAGTTGTGTTGTTGTTTCTTATGCCCCCGCCCGGAAGCATTCCAGAACAGGTCCATATAAGCTAGCAGGCTGAGGGGTGCGACTCTGGTTTTATAGTGGATCGACAAGGGTCGGAGTCCGACTTAGCCAGGTGCCACCTCAGTTTTGACCGATCACCCCCAGGGGCGACATGTAGGGGGGGGGATCGTACCCTCTACCACACTCTATGACCTCATAGAGGGTCTCTCCGGTCTACGGATTTAACGTGCCCATATCCAGCCTAGACACGGAGATATTTATTGACGCTTGTCGGGATTCTATCGAGCACCCTCAGCACCGAAAGCCGAAGCGCTACCACTTGGCTACCTCAAGCCTCTTCATCAGTTGTACATTGAAGTTGAAAATGTTTTATAATTAAAAATTGTTTGCAGTATTAAAAAAATATTCACTGAATATTACTCAAGTATTTTACGGATATTTTGGATATTTCCAAATTTGTTTCGTAACTGAAAATATTTCCGTTTGAATGTTTTGTACTTGACGAATGTTTCACTGGCCGCATGATTATATGCTTTATTTACTTATTTATTTATTAAGACTCTAAGCGTTTGAGGCATATTGTTTCGTCACATATTTTCAGCCTGAATTGTGTTTGTCAAGGATTATTCATTCCTAAAATCTGACTAAAAATGTCTGAAACGGTACATTTTTACGCTACTAATTAACAAACTGGATAACATTTCGTCGCAAACGCTTTTCAAGCTGAAAGTGCGCAATAAAAAAATACGTCTCAAACGCTTAGAGGGTTAGTATTAAGGCTGATGTCTACTATCAGTATTGGATTCGCTCAGCTCAATGTTAACCTATGGAGAAGATGTTTCTACTCTTGACAGCTACATAAATGCTGATAACCCAATAAAAACGGTATTTGCAAATGGTCTGAACTTTTCGCACCTTGCAACAGGATTCATTTTATAAATTTCGTCCATCAAAGGAATTTAGGAGTGTTTAAAAAACACTATACCAGATTTTCCCCCCCGGATAATTTAAATTTTAAAATATTATTAGCATTTTTTAAAACGAAAAATGCCCCAAGTTGTAAAATTTCTCGCTCTGTGACAGAGTACAATTTTCGGAAAAAAAATCTTTGAATCTAAGTCGTCAACCCTTGGACACATTTTCTCCAACGTTAATATTGAGGTGAGCGAATCCAATAGGGTTAGTACACAGAAGCCTTAATAATGCTTTTACCTTTCGTTTTAAGATATACATAGATTTAATGTGAATTCAAGAAGCGCGTCTCACTTTATTTGTTCTCAACAAGTTATTTCTAATTCCATCAACTCGATATTTTTCGTCATTACTGTTTTATTTAACAGTTTCTTTTATTTTCAGTTCTTATCCATTCATTCTACTTTCACTGATAATTGATAATATGTCTGTCGTCTGCTGTTATTATTGCCTTATTACCGGTTAAAGATGCAATACAGCTGAACCTCGGCCGATCGTTCCCCGAATCATCGTTTTCTCGTATGTGTCGTTTACATCACCCAATCCCGTCGATGAAATTTCGTTGTTACATTTCCGGATGTATAGTTTTCCAGCATGTATAGTTCAGTGCAATAGGTCCCTTTAAAAACGATCGATCGGGGTTCCACTGTATTTCCCCTTTGTCTCCGAAAGTTTCTTCTGATTGCCGTTATGTCGATATTTTCGTCCTATCAGTTTGCACTTTAAGAGCGTTTCACTAGCTACATGATGATTTACTTTATTTTTTTCATTCATTACACTTGTAATAATTATGAGTGATGTTTTCATCGTCTCTGGTTATAACATTGTTTCATTACGGAATCAAGAAACACCGTTTTCATCATTTTAGTTCAGCACAGATTCTGGCTGATTCCCACTAACAGGGTTTTTTTTTGTCTTAACAGATATTATTTTAGCATGTTTCACTGGCTCTATGACCCGACGATAAAATTTCGTTGTTACGTTCCCGCATGTATCGCTTCAGTGCAATAGGTCCCTTTAAAAACGATCGATCGGGTTTCCACTGTATTTCCCCTTTGTCTCCGCAAATTTCTTCTGATTGCCGTTATGTCGATATTTCCGTCCTATCAGTTTGTACTTTAAGAGCGTTTCACTGGCTACATGATGATTTCCTTTATCTGTTTCCATTAATTAATTGTATTAATTATGAATGATGTTTTAATCGTCTCTGGTTATAACATTGTTCTATTACGGAATCAAGAAACACCGTTTTCATCATTTTAGTTCTGCACAGGTTCTGGCCGATTCCCACTAACAGGATTTTTTTTGTTTTAAGAGATATTATATTAGCATGTTTCACTGGCTCTATGGCCGGACGATAAAATTTCGTTGTTACGTTCCCGCATGTATCGTTCATTGCAATAGGTCCCTTTAAAAACGATCGATCGGGGTTCCACTGTATTTCCCCTTTGTCTCCGAAAGTTTCTTCTGATTGCCGTTATGTCGATATTACCGTCCTATCAGTTTGTACTTTAGATCGTTTCACTGGCTACATGATGATTTCCTTTATTTTTTTTCATTCATTACACTTGTATTAATTATGAGTGATGTTTTCATCGTCTCTGGTGTAGTATAACGGAATCAAGAAACACCGTTTTCATCATTTTAGTTCTGCACAGGTTCTGGCCGATTCCCACTAACAGGACATTTTTTTGTCTTAATAGATATTATATTAGCATGTTTCACTGGCTCTATGGCTGGACGATAAAATTTCGTTGTTACGTTCCCGCATGTATCGTTCATTGCAATAGGTCCCTTTAAAAACGATCGATCGGGGTTCCACTGTATTTCCCCTTTGTCTCCTCAAGTTTTTTCTGTTTGCCATTATGTCGATATTTCGGTCCCATCAGTTTGTACTTTAGATCGTTTCACTGGCTACATGATGATTTCCTTTATTTGTTTCCATTAATTAATTGTATTAATTATGAGTGATGTTTTCATCGTCTCTGGTGTAGTATTACGGAATCAAGAAACACCGTTTTCATCATTTTAGTTCTGCACAGGTTCTGGCTGATTCCCACTAACAGGATTTTTTTTTGTCTTAACAGATATTATATTAGCATGTTTCACTGGCTCTATGGCCGGACGATAAAATTTCGTTGTTACGTTCCCGCATGTATCGTTCATTGCAATAGGTCCCTTTAAAAACGATCGATCGGGGTTCCACTGTATTTCCCCTTTGTCTCCTCAAGTTTTTTCTGTTTGCCATTATGTCGATATTTCGGTCCCATCAGTTTGTACTTTAGATCGTTTCACTGGCTACATGATTATTTCCTTTATTTGTTTCCATTAATTAATTGTATTAATTATGAGTGATGTTTTCATCGTCTCTGGTGTAGTATTACGGAATCAAGAAACACCGTTTTCATCATTTTAGTTCTACACAGGTTCTGGCCGAGTCCCACTAACAGTTTTTTTTTTGTTTTTATCTTTCCAGATATTATTTTAGCATGTTTCACTAGCTTTATGGCTATTTGCAAATTATTTATTCATTCATTATACTTTTATTAGTAATTAATTACATTCCCATCCACTGGTGATCAATTTTCTAAGGCACGGTTAGACCTAGAAGGGTAAGCTCCAAGGACCACCTGAAATATAAAATCCGCCCTTCTCCGTTCTCCCGATAATTTATTCCTTTATTCGATGAGAATAAATTAATAAATCCCTTTTGTAGAGCATGTGCGTTCTCCCAGGAAAGGTCCAAGCACTCCAAATTACAATGTACCTCTCCCACCCATGTCTTTTTCTTTTTTTTTTCTTTATCGAAAAAAAAGAAAAGAAAAGCAAAACAACCTGCAAGATATCCCGGACCGTTATAGGAACATGCCACCACCTCCGGAGAGCGCACTAATAGGCCTACAGCAGCGGATCGAACACGTGTTTGCAACTTCCACCATGAAAAATGGCTTCCCGGGCCGCTAACAAACCCGAAGGAAAAAACACGATAATAAACGGCCGCCACCAAACTAATCCCAAGGCTTGCTGGGAAGGCTGGTGTGTGTGTGTGTGTGTTGTGTAGTGTGGTGGCAGAAAATGGACAAGAAGAGAGTGGAAAGAAAAAAAAACTGCATTTCCTGTTGGCTTTCTTTTGTTTCGCTCGCAGCGTATGCAAATGATACCGGGATGATATTCATTTTCGGAGGTCCGTTCCTCCCTTGCATTCTGGGATCAAAGGGTTGTGTGGGAGCGGAAGTTTGGGTAGAAAGGGGGGAGAGGTGGGGGGGGGGGCGAAAAAAGAAAATCAACGAAAAATGGGCATCCGTTCCTTGCGGCGGAGGAGTCGCTGTGGTGTTCCAAGGGATGTCCTGTTTTGTTTTGGTGGACTCGAAATCTGTTTCTTTGTCAGGGGAGGTCTTTTCTTCTCTGCTAAAGGTGCTTAAATTCCTGCGGGAGAAAAAAACCCGGCCAGGTTGGGAAAAAGATAACACGAGTATTTATAATGATCGTGAGATATCATTGTATGGTGGCGGAACTTCCTCAGGGCATGCTTTGGAACTTTATATCATATGTCGTATGCTTTCTCATTTCATACTTCACTCACAGACATAGGCGTAGCTTCTAACTTTTTTTTTGGGGGGGGGGAGGGGGCATGAACTGAATTCAGTTAGGGTTCGACCTCAGCGCATTTACTGCCGGACCGTCCTTAAAATATGAAATATTATGTTTTCAAAATCGAATAACAATAGAATTTATGTTTGAGTAGTATTCAAAAGTTACACAATGAGAAAAATAAATATAATATAAATAAAATAAGAAAATAAATATAGCATCCAATTTCTGTTAGGATCATTGATTAAAAACTATTTTAAGACTAAAGACATAATCGGAATCTTCAGTTTAACTGTTTGAAAAAGCGGGAAACGAACTTTCTTAAAAGTTTTCTACAATTTCCCAATTTTAACTGAACTTCTATTAACGTTTTAATTTATTTCAAGTTAAGCTAGAGGGGGGGGGGACCGTCCCCCCCCCGACGCTACGCCTATGCTCACAGATAAACAATGTACGTCTTATCTCTCTTTATTTGACTCTTACCACTCTTTATTTATCGCTTAACTTCCCGACTAGCCAGACATTTGAAACTTTTAGAATAGCTCAGAACACGATGACAATGCATTCCTTTAATAGTTTTAGCCATCTTTAAGCATGATTGAATTCATTTTCAGTTAATTTTGTTGTTTGGAAATTTCTTATAATTGCTCTCTTTATTACGCATTTGATCATTTTCTTTCAAGTTGATGGGGTAATTCATCAAAAAAATTTTGAAAACGTATTTAATACATAGAATTGTCAAATTTATATGATTCAACAGAAATTTAAAAACGTGGTATATAAAAAGTTCTTTTTATCTTGTGATTATTGTTGTTCATTATTCTCGTGACTCGGCTTCTTATAAGGTGTGTGTTTCTTAGCAACAAGATTTACAAGATTTTAATAACCACCTGTATGTATATATATATATATATATATATATATATATATATATATATATATATATATATATATATAATGTCTTAAATATTATGCCCTCCATTCTAGCATTTAAATTCCTTTTCCCAAGTCTAAACCTCAACAATATTAATTTATCGCTTTAAAACCCTTAGCCACAGAACTTCCCATGAATCACATGCCTTTGCATTTTTATATGTGTATATGTCTGAATTCAGGAGTGGGTTAGTTCCTGAGTCCCTAAATCTGCTCACCCTACAAATAATAGTCACATGTCTACCTCGCCCTCTTGCGTTTAATGTTGAAGGGTGATATTATCCCGAGCCGTTCTTCTGTAATGAACGGATGTATTTTCGCTCTAATAAACGATGTACGAAGAAGTTTGGCCCGATTGCATTTAAATCTAATTTTGTTCTTTTCATGCTGAGTCGAGCTCCAGCCATGTAAATATGAGCTAGTTTTCTCTTTCAGGTTATAATTTAAGGACGTGATGTAATGGGGATATTACATATACATATTTATCTGTGTCTATGTAAATCTCTTCATTTTCCTTTGTATCTGTTAGAGTTTTAAAAGCCCGTTTTTCATTTTTATAGCTTTTCCTTTTCTTATAACGACATGTTTGTTTTATGGTGGTTCGTGTGTCTGAAATTATTTAAGCTAACCCTACATTATTAACCCCACGTGACCTTAATTTTCCTGGCTTGATAATAATAGTATTTAAATTATGTAAGGTGCTATTTCCCTTTTATGGCATTAGTTTTGCTATCTTGACAATCACAGTACCTTAATTATATAGCGCACCTTTATCCTTATACGGCATTAAATTTCCTTTTTGATAATCATAGTACTTTGACTATGTAAGTTACTATTAATTCGGAAAATTATAGTACCTAAATTATATAAGGTACTATTACTTTTTAGCGTCTTTAAGTTTGATATCTTGATCATAGTAATTGTCAATTTAACGTCTTTGATTTAACGATGCCCCATCATTCTATTGAAAACTTCGTAAGGAAGCTTATTCTATGACTGCATATTGAGCTGATTTGTAAAAACGCAGTACAACATATAAAAAAATATAGAACGCCTTGTAACAAGAAATGCAATAATATTCTCCATTTAACCAACGTTTTGATGTATATTTCATTTAACAATTTTTTGTATTACACGAAATTTACAGCAAAACATTGATTTTGCACTGTGTGTATTTTCAATATACAGGTAACACTCCTATAACACGGTAGATAGGTTCCTAGAAAATGCCGTGTTGTGTGAGACCATGTTATACGAGACCCAGAGACCGACAGTTAAAAAAACTGACAGTTACGTTCTGTAAACTCATTAAAAACAAACATTTTTTTTAAAATTCCCTATAAGCAACTTAATTTTTATTAAAAATATAAATGTATGTATAACACAAAACGAAAAGAAAGAAAAAAATATTATTTTCATTTAATGCGACCTTAATTTAATAAATTTCTTCCTCATCACTGCTCAGTACAATCAAACAAGAACGTTTTTTCGATTGAACGATATCACCTTCACTTTCAGAACCTTTTTCTTCATTTAGATTTTTTGCACCTTCTATCCCCTTTAAAAAATCTGTAATTTTGGTTTATTTGCTGGTTCTTACAACGTCATTGTAGATTCACGGTATGGAGATAGACAATTTTGCAGCCCCCCATTGAGTTTTCGGCTTCTTTCATTCGGAAGGGTCTGCATCCAGGAAAAATGATTCAAGATTTTCAGCCAAGCTTAGGCCTTCTTGTAATTTTATAGAGTTATAAATGAATAATTATAATTTGTTTATACATTTTCATGTAAAGCTACTATAGATCATTATTCCTTCCGTCATTATTTTAAGGTGATATAGTTTTTAAATGTGTTAAACAAAAATCATGTTATCTAGTGCTATAGAAGTACAGTGTTGTACAAAGTTTTTCCCAATATTTTTATCGTGTTAGAGTGAAACCGTGTTACAAGTTGCAGTGTTATACGAGGGTTCCCGCAATTTATCCTATCGTGTTAGAGCGAAGCCGTGTTGTAAGATGCCGTGCTGTAGGAGGGCTACCTGTATATCCGTTATAAATTAACGGAAATACCAGTTTGAAAACCAATTTGGAACCCAGTTGGAAAAAAAAGTGTTACCTATTAAGTGATCCGACCTTTAAAAGAAATTTTTTATGAACGAAATGTTTCTTATAAAAGCAATACGAAAATCTATAGTGTTTAAAAATTTGGAAACCACTTTTTTTTTTTGGAAGTTTCTGTGTTTTTAAAATAACTTATTAGTGAATTTTGTTTTCTATATCTTATGCATATCTGGGGAACGAATTAACATTACATTTGATGCTTCAGTGTTTTACAAATTAAGTTTGTCTCTTTTAATTTTATTATATTAAGCAATTTTTTTGTCGGTTCGAATTGATTTCTATTCAACATATACCTTTTTATCCGAAATTTTAAATGCAGAACAATGGGGGAACAAATATATTCATTTATTGAACATTAAAAAAAAAAGCTTTAGTTAGTTTTCAAATGCTACCGCATGAACTGGCATTCGATACCAGAGTCTATGTGTTCGAGCAACATAATTGGCATGGATGTTTGTAGTAGTTCGAAATCGACTCTAAGTAGTAGGCCTGGTCTAATAAGTCTTCGTGTGCCAAAAGATGATCATAGCGTTCTCAACCAACTCAACTCAACTCATCCCAATCGAAATTCAGGAGAAAGGCAGGCTACAGCCTTCTTGAGTACTAAATAGTCCTAAAGATTTAACAGTTGCTAAAATCCTTGATAATATGTCTCATAAATAGCGACTGGAAATCCAAACTCCATTGACGAGTAACAAAGGATGATCATAACGCTCTCAACCAATTCAACTCAACTGAACCCAATCGAAATTCAGTAGAAAGGCAGACAACAGCTAGATTGAATACTAATTAATGATAAAGTCTTAACAGTAACTAAAATCCTGGATATGTCGAAGAAATAGCGACTGGAAATCCAAACTCCATTGTCGAGTAACAAAGGATGATCATAGCGCTCTCAATCAATTCAACTTAACTCAACCCAAACGAAATTCAAGAGAAAGGCAGACAACAACCTGCTTGAATACTAAATAATGATAAAGTCTTAACAGTCACTAAAATCCTTGATAATATGTTGAAGAAATAGCGACTGGAAATCCAAACGCCATCGACGAATAACAAAGGATGATCATAGCGCTGTCAACCAGCCAACCAATCACCCACCGCATTACGCCATGATTTCGCTAATATGTGTATTCTCTTAGGTTAGTTAAAATAAACACTACGTAAACGACACCAAGATCCTGTCGCAGTAGACGTGATTTTAAAGATAATCTATCACCTAAGCGATAAGAAACTTGGTTTTTCCTGAGCATTTTTCCTGGCTACTGATCACTACTAATCACTAAATTAAATGTCCTGCCAGCCAGGCATTATATCAGGTTTATCGCCACTGCAGAAGCTCTGAAACGGGAACTCAGCGATGCATCATCGGGTATTTCCCGGCTTGTTGGAAAGTAGAATTTCGGCATGCAAATAGCAACTGTGTTTAATGTGTCATCGGCGTTTTACCTTCCGTACAAGATTCTATCGATGTGATTTATTGTTTCTACAAGATTTAGAGGGGATTTCCAGCCATGGCTAACATTATCCTAACAAGAAAATTACACTTTCCATGAGAAAATTACCCGTGAAAACTGAAATATGTGTTTATCTCTTATAAATAATACATTATGGAAATTAAATTGATATGAAAAAATATGAGAAGATTGAATTGCGTGTGACCTTTTTTTTATGACAAAATTTGTTATTTCTATGTAAATCAGTTGAACAGGTTGTACTGCTGAACATGGAAACACTACTTGATTAATTGTAGTCTTGTCCCCAAAAAAAGCACATATCCAATTGTGGATAGATTCTTTCAAATGACAAAGAGATGTGCTGAAATTATATCCAGGTACGTTCGTTAATTTTAGGGACTGGCCTTAAAAAAAGATAAGAGAATATATATATATATATATATATATATATATATATATATATATATATGTGTGTGTGTGTGTGTGTGTGTTCGTTCGTTCGTTCGTTCGATTCTTTAACTTTTTTTTCAGTTTTTTTAGATTTAAGGCTGTCTTTTATAACTTAAATCAGACTTTTTCAAAGGTGCAATGACAGTTTAAATGGAAAGTAGAGATAAAGGTATACAAAATAAAAAAATAAATTTACATGTTTGTAAAATTTACATCGCACCGTTCAAAATACTGTTATGTAAGTAATGTAAATTTTCCCTGTTGTCTACATTTTCTGTAATAATCTTCCTTCTTTAGCATATCAAACAGCTCCAGGCCGTAAGGCTTTATTAAATGTGTGGTGCATTGCTCTAAATCAGATAGCTTTAAGGTAAACTTCCTAAATAAGCCCCTGTTCAGAGAAACCCATGACTGTAATATAGGGTTTCCAAAGATCTTAAAATTCCTTAGAAGTCCTTAAAAGTACTTCTAGCTCTCAGGCAGTCCTTGTCGTTCTTAAATTTTGATTAATAATTTGCAGTTAAATTTTTAATTTTGAAAACTTGCTTTTAAATATTTAAACCAAACTATCAGCTTTAGCTCCAGAGATGGTTTGTAATTTATAAAAAATAGAGTGTGCAAGAGAAAAATTTTAATTTTTTTTCATTTGAGCTAAGAAATCTTAGCCGATCAGCTCCGTAGATGTTTATTCTCACCTTTAAGAGTGTGGTTAGGGCAAGTGGGAAAAAAAAAGATCGTAATGTATGTTTGTAATAAGTGGCGACAAATATTTCGTTTAGAAAATTACTTTTATTTTGGTTACTTAATAGCTAAGAAATATTAGCCGATCACCTCCGTAATTGTTTATTGCTGCTTTTAAGAGTGTGGTTAGGGCAAGTGGGGGAAAAAAAAGAGATCTTAATGTATCGTCGGTGTTCTGTAAGAAGGGCGAATATCTATGTAAATCTCGATGGGTATTCGCCCTTTTTACAGAACACCGACGGTATGTTTGTAATAAGTGGCGGCAAATATTTCGTTTAGAAAATTAGTTTTATTTTGGTTACATAATAGCTTAGAAATCTTAGCCGATCAACTCCGTAGTTGTTTATTCTCGCTTTTAAGAGTGTGGTTAGGGCAAGTGGGAAAAAAAGAGATCTTAATGTATGTTTGTAATAAGTGGAGACAAATTTTTTAAACTGTGGTTTAAAAAAATTGACTGTTATAAAATCGGTTTAAGAGATGCTAGCTGCACTGGAGCCGGTGGTAGAAGATATTGATTAAAAACAGATGTTCTATTTTACTTCCTGTGTTATATATGTGAAAAGAACTACTGCAAAATTATATATGAATTCTCCTGAATATGAACTAAATGAAAACAATTTTGACTCCAATATTTGGCAAGCGTATATGCCCATGCAATGCCTGGAATTTTGATTGGTTCCACTCAAAGAAAATATGTTTTCATTTTTAGTTTAAGAGAAAAAAATCTTCAACTATAATTTCAATATAAAAAATATCTAGTTAGATGATTAATTTTCTTTGCTTGTTTAATTTCAAGCTAAAGCAAGTCAGTTTTAGAGGCATTTGTCATGACAACAAGTATTTAATGAGGTCAAAGTAACAGTAGAGACAATCGCAAAGAGATTGCCTCAGAAGTAAAAGAGAAACTATTTTGAACATTAATGAATAGTTTCTAATAGTTAAATCTGCCTTATCAGCTAAGGTTGAATTGAACCATCGTCTTTTGGGCTTGTTTTCGGCAGACTGAGATATGGGTTAAACATAGAAAAAGCAGAAAGTCTGTCAATAAGCAATTCTGTAGGAACTGAAGCGTAGCATGCTTTATCTGAAAAGAAAATTAATTTGTTTTCAGTTTTTCATTAAAGTTAATGATTTCCTCTTCATTATACGCAGAAATACGAATCATTCGCGGGTGGATTATCCCGGCGTCTCCGAAGAAAAATATTAGGAATAAATTGCTAATTGTTTGAAAGAATGTCAACACGGCTTTGTAAACCATCGAGGTTAACAGATTTTGTTTTTATGGTCGAAAAATGCAATATCTATATAAACCTCGGTTTAATCGCAGCATGTAATTTATTTATAAACATCTTAATTCTCATTTTTAAAGGTATGGAGGCCTTTTCTGAATTATCCATATTTTCTTTCTCATCGTGCAGGTCCGCTCTTTGATCAGCACGGATAATTATTTGGGAATGAAATGTGTAGGTTTATTTGTAAAAGTGTTTATTTATAATTTTATCTGCATTTTTTAATTATTTAAAGGATTTACCGGTTTTTACGTTTAAAAAACTGGGGGAAATATAGAGCATTGTCAAGAAAATGTACAGTAAAACCTCGTTTATCCGGACTAGCTGGGACCATAGGCAATCCGGATAATCGAAAATCCGGATAATCCGGGTAATCCGGGTAATATGGGTACTAAGCAAAAAAAATCCATAACTAAGCAGACCTACCGTTTATTACGATAAAAATCTATGTTTTGTAACAAAATTACATAGTATTATTTACAAGACATTAAAAAATATAAAAATAGCTTTTCTGAGTCAATCCACATCAACGCCGTGTGACACTCTAGTAAAGCTTCCTTAAACTCAACAAAAAGCATTTTATTACCATAATTTATTGTTCAATCTATGCAGGAACTGTACATCGAATCAAACTAAAAAGCGAATATTTGGCGTACTTGTAGTTACGTTCTTGCTGTCATAGTTAAAAATTATTATCTAATGTAATAAAAATGTCTATAAATCTGATCCGGATAAAAGAGGTTTTACAGTACTTAATTTTTGGATAATAAAAAGTGCAAGAACCCTCTCTTCTATTGAAATGTGTTAATTTTTTTCAAAAGTGTATGATATTTTTATCACCGATACGGATCTTATTCAAGATTTGCTTTAAAATGTATTTTTCGCCTTTTCACTCTATGGAAATTGTTTTTGAGAGAAGTGTTAAAAAGTAGAGTTTTTCGCCTTTTCACTCTATGGAAATTGTTTTTGAGAGAAGTGTTAAACAGTAGAGTTTTTCGCCTTTTCACTCTATGGAAATTGTTTTTGAGAGAAGTGTTAAAAAGTAGAGTTTTTCGCCTTTTCACTCTATGGAAATTGTTTTTGAGAGAAGTGTTAAAAAGTAGAGTTTTTCGCCTTTTCACTCTATGGAAATTGTTTTTGAGAGAAGTGTTAAACAGTAGAGTTTTTCGCCTTTTTACTCTATGGAAATTGTTTTTGAGAAAAGTGTTAAAAAGTAATGAGAAAAGTAAAACTATTAAAAAAATGTTTATTTATAATTTTATCTGCATTTTTTAATTATTTAAAGGATTTACAGGTCTTTACGTTAAAAAAACTGGGGGAAATATAGAGCATTGTCAAGGATGCTCTATATTTCCCCCAGTTTTTTTAACGTAATTTATACCTTACCTAAACGGTAATTTATACCTTATAACAACAAAAAAAAGGGGTTAAAAAAGAGAGTTCTGCGCCAGTGAGTTGTAGGTTATGGCCATGTCAAAATGTAAATTTCTAGTTTTGCGTTTTAGAAATAATTGTTCAAATTCCGAAATGCTGCACACTAGTCGTATTATTTTAAACGGCATTTTGTTTGTATTAGCAGAAGTGTTTGTGGTCCCGGCTATCTCTTATTTACATACCTCAGCATTTGACCGACATTTCTTTTAAAACTGCGTTAAGGTATTATTTTACATAAAAATGTCGTTTTCGCAGGCGAAACTGGAGGCCGAAAAATTCATAACATTGTCTACTCGTTATGACAATGCCACAAAATACATTATAGCTATGGAGTCGTAAATCTCCAGTCTTAGGCATGAGTATCAATGATGCAATATCTGAAATGAAGAGCATGCATAGTAATGTTTCATTAAATTATATTTGTATTAGAATTATTTACTATTTCCACCTTTTTTACCGATATATGCCTAGTTTTTTTTCTCTATCAAGATATTATATTAAAAAAATTCAATTAATTTCCTCTTACAGAAGAACTAACGGAAAAATTCGTTAAAATATCTGATTGAATATTACAAAGAGACATAAATCCGGAGTCTCACGTTTCAGCATTAAAGGGGCAAAATCCAAAATTCAGCACACATACTACATAATTTTATTAAATTATATTTGCACTTTTAGAAGTGTTTACGGTTCCAACTATCTCTGATTCCTGAATCTGGGTATCCGACATATTTTTTCCTTCTGTGTTAACACTTTATTCTGCCCAAAATTGTCGTTTTCTCTTTTAGAAGAACTGCCAGTTTTTTTTTTTCTGTGTCAACGTCTTCTTCAATATTTCTTAGAGTCGTAAATCTCCAGTCTCGCTTTTTAGAATTAATGGTGCAAAATTCGAAATTCAGCTCATACATCAAATTTTTTTATTAAATATTATTCGTACTTTTTGAAGTGTTTACGGTCCCACCTATCCCTTATCCCTAAATCTCGGTATCTGACCTACTTTTTCCTTATATATTAATATATTCTTTTGTACAAAAATTTTAATTTTATTTATTTTTTATTTAGAACAACAGTGGTTTTTTTTCTCTGCGACAATATCTTCTTTAACATTGCTCGAAGTCGTAAATCTCCAGTCTCACTTTTCAGAATTTATAGTGCAAAATTCAGCACACACATCGAATTATTTTAGTAAATTATTTTTATTCTTTTATAAGTGTTTACGGTCCCAACTATATATGAACCCTAAATCATGACCCCTGGTATCATTTCATTTTCTCTTTTAAAACAACTACGAGTTTTTTTTTCTCTGCGGCAATGTTTTCTTCAATATTGCATGGAGTCATAAATCTCCACTCTCCCGTTTCAGTATTAATGATGCAAATTCAGCCGATACATCGCCTTAATTTAATAAATTGTATTTGTACTTTTAGGAGTGTTTATGGTTCCAACTATATCTGACCTCAAAGTCTTGGTATCATTTCATTTTCCTTTTTAGAACAACTACCAGTTTTTTTTCTGCCACAATATCTCTTTCAATATTGCATAGAGATGTAAATATCTAGTCTCCCGTTTCAATATTTAGGATACAAAATTCGAATTTCTGCTCACATATCGCATTATTTTATTAAATTGTATTCGTACTTTTAGTTACGATGCAAAGTGTTTACGGTTCCAGCTATATCTGATCCCTAAATCTTTGTATGAATTCATTTTTTCGATTAGAACTTTCTTTTTTGCGACAGTATCTTTTTCAATATTGCATGTAGTCATATATCTCCAGTCTCACTTTTCAGAATTTATACTGCAAAATTCGAAATTCAGCACACACATTGCCCTATTTTATGAAAACTATTCGTACTTTTAGAGGTATGTATGGTCCCATCTATATCTGACCCCTAAATCTTGGTATCATTTCATTTTCTCTCATAAAATAATTGCCAGTTTATTTTTTGACTGCGACAATATATTCTTCAGTATTGCAGGAAGGGATAAAACTACAGTTTCACTTTTCAGTATTAATGGTGCCAAATTCGAAATTCAGGACATATATCGCATTATTTTACTAAATAGTGTTCGTACTTTTAAAAGTGTTTACGTTCTAAATCTGACCCCTAAATCTTGGTATCACTTCATTTTCTCTCTCGGAAGAACTGTTTTTTTTCCTGCGATAATATCTTCAATATTGCATGGAGTTATAAATATCCAGTCTCACTTTTCAGTAATTTTGCGGCAAAATCCGAAATTCAGCTCTCACATCGCATTACTTTATTAAATTATATTCGTACTTTTAGCAGTGTTTACGGTCCCAAATACATCTGACCCCTAGATATCGGTATCATTTCATTTTCTCTCTCAGAACAACAACTGCCAGTAGTTTTTTTTCTCTGCGACAATATCTTCTTCAATATTGCATGGAGTTATAAATATCCAGTCTCACTTTTCAGTAATTTTGATGCAAAATCCTAAATTCAGCTTACACATCGCATTACTTT